>MPVS01000045.1:341312-357173 GCA_001931775.1 Fomitopsis pinicola
CCCCCATCCCCGTTCCCCCCCAGCAGCCCCCCCCCAAGTCGTCTGCCCGAAGTACAACTGGTAAGCCGAGAGGGAGCCAAACACCTCCACACTCACTGACACGACCACGATCTCTAGTTACATTCAGGACCGTCTCGGAGAATCCTCGAGGCCTCAGCGCTCAGCGCTCAGCAGTGGCAGTACTAGTACTCAGCGCTGTGCCCGAGCCGATACCGGTTTCGTGTCGCTTCACAACGGATTGAACGTGTTAACTGTCAAATACTGCAGTACGTATGCATATAATCGTCAGAAATATCAACTAAATGACAGGACGTCACTGCCGCAATAGAACAACATCTATGCCCATGGATTCCTACGAAACCACCGCGACCAGCCCGAGTTTGCCAGCGGCCCCTGGCAGCAGTCCCGGGCGGGTCCCCTTGGACGTATGCGAGCGGGTCATAGACCACGTAGCCATGGCACTATTGGACCGATATTGGTACTATCGCGGTAGTGATACTATGCTGTGGACCCTCCGTGCCTGTGCGCTGGTATGCAGGGATTGGTACCATCTCTCATGGTACTACCTTCGTCGTCACATCCGGCTAGGAGACCGCGAAGCGGTCCTATGGCTCCGCAAGACGTTGAACGAACGGCCGCGTCTTCGGAATTCTGTCAGACAATTAACAGTCGCCGGCAACGGAGTCTTGGACGACGGACTCCCCGGCCCCCGTGGGCCAATAACGCATTTGGGGGCAGTCGCCGCGATGCTCGTGGGCAAGGTTCCCAACGTCACTGAACTAGCAATCTCAAATGCAACATGGACCGTCGGCGCCACTCGCGTAGACGATTTCATCTACTTTGCGGCCTTTCGCTCCGTGGCAATCCTCACCCTGGCACACGTTGATCTGTCCAGCACCTGCCAGTTGGCCCATCTCGTGTCGGCTCTCCCATTGCTAGACACCTTGGTATGCTGGGGGGTTGGTTGCGCGCACCGCGACAGGCGAGCAGGTGAACCTATACGTATCCCTCTTCGCTGCGCATACCTGCACGACCTCGAGTCACTCTGGAACGAACCAGAGGTCGAAGAGTTTCTTGTTCGACTGAGCTCGGCATGTACACTTCGCGACCTTTCCATTGGGTCTAATCCGCAATCAATCCAACCCTCGGGGGTTGGCAGAAGCCAGAAAATGCTAGATGCATGTGTTGGATCTCTAGAAACCGCTGAAATCCACATCCACTCCGGCCCTCCTTTTGCGAGCCACGAAAACGGCGTTGTCGGTAAGTACATCATATTTCCTACTCGATTGAAGTTAAGTGCATGACGTAGAGCGGCACTACAACCTCTCCCGCCATTCAGGAATACGGAATCTGGAATTGAAGGTCTCTCATGAGACGGAAGAGTTGTCGTGGATTTGCCTCATCATATCTCTTGCGAATTCGGAACATCTGCGATCACTAGCAGTCTACCTCTCATCTGAGGACGATGATATCGAGTGGCTGGTAAGACAACTGGATGATTCCCCCGTCTTGATACAAATGGACGACATATTGCAAGAGGAGCGCTTTGCCCGCATTGAAGCTTTGGAAGTGTACTTGACTACTTCACCACAACCCCCCAACGAACATTTCCTCGGGGAAGAAGAAGTGTGGGGCCAGTGGGCAGAGTTGATTAGACGGAAGATGCCGATGTCTGACAAACGAGGCATTCTGAGGTAAGTTATGCAGTACGAACAATATTGAGACACGTGTACCTGACGCAGCAACAGTGTTCATACTTAAATCGTGTTGAGATCGGGGTATCAGTACTACCTCAGATGGAGTGGAAAGGTATGATGCATATCAGTGTCACGTTGTAAAACCAATGTACTTGGATGCGGCAAACATCGAATGCCCTTGACCTATACAAGTCGCCAACGCGACGGCACTGATGACAGGACACAGAAGGTTGACGCCGAATGCTAGCATGCAATAATCGCATATTTGGCTAACTACGAACAGTCGTATTTACGGCATCTTCAGTCCAAAGGCAACAGTACGCACCTACGCGCCATAGGTGAAGTGCGTGGCCGGTCCACAATGCGCTGCTATTTTGACTTCTATTGTCATCCACTGTCCCAAAGCCACGGATGTCCTAGGTCGGAGGTGCGTAGACCTGTTGCAATACAGCAACCAGATCGCGCAGTCTCGTAGCGGGAATAAGCATCATTCGCCCACCCATATCTAGTCCAAACGCGTTCTCTCCGCGGGGTTGTGTGTTTGTGAAGTTGTAATCGAGAGAGTGCAGAGCGAGCTTGCGATGGGGTAAGAAATAGAGCGAAGGGGTGGCACGTCTACATACCTTTTGTATATGCTCATCCTCGGGGTGGAAAGGGTGCACTCCGCCTGACGTGACATATTGCGATGTAACTTGTTTTTGTCGTTTGGAGCGTGGAGCCGGACCCTGCAGCTCGGCTTCTTCTTCCGGCGTGAGGCGGTATATCCGCGAGATGAGGAGAAGATGTGAAAAGTTGTATGGCTCGTTCTAAGTTGACTCTGTCGATGAGAAGGAAGCCGCATGTCCGGATGTGCGAACGTACATCATCGAGAGCCCATTGGATTTCATCCGCGAGCATACGGTACATATGCGGCATGACTTGTACCGGCATGTTGATGAGCCTTTCTGAGAAAACGAAGCCAACATGACTCGATGATGCGGGATTGAGGAGGGCTTGCAGGGTGCCGTGGAACGCAGGATCCGCAGATGCTTTTGCTAAGGCGTACTCAGTCACTGCTTTGATTGAGGGCTTATTCTGAGGTATATGTCAATGGAATGAAGCTTAGGTTGTCGAAGTTGTAGACACACTTGGTGTAGATGCATATTGAGCACAGTCAGGACGGCGTACGGATCGCTCTCCCGCCCGTCACATTTTACGGTAGTCCCGACAAGGGGCTGAGACAGGATTAGGTCCGCAAGGTCATTGACGTGGAGAAGCTCCGCATCGGCCTGGAAAAGCTGTGTCGCAAGCCGTTTGAGGGCGAGATAGTCGACGTCTGGGTGCGGATCGAAAAAGTCGAAGTCGACATCCACGAGGCTCTACTGGCCCGCGGTGAGCTTATCGCGCCGGCAAGGATACCGGCCCCAGGGACCTACGCGTTCGCTGGCGTCCTCGCCGTCGGAGTCGAGCTCCGGGTCAGCTGCGAGTGACTTGCGTTTCGCCATGGTGGGGGGCGAGGATGATGAGGCGGGGAGAAGAGTCAGACGTCAACGCAGCGCGCGAGTAAAGGGTGAGCGTGACCCTGTTGCGCCGAGTTCCGCGCGTGCAGTCCGCCTCCTCCATCTCGCGTTGTCTATTACATTCTATCGCTGTCCCCGAGGCCCAGTCCCCAGGGGTATCGCTCACGATATAAAGCCGACCATATCATGACTCGATAGCTTCTGCTCGCCCCATCGCCCTCCGCGCGCAGACTCTCCCCGCGATGCTGCTTAGACTCGCTTGCAGGCGGCTCGCGCCCTCTCGCACTACCTGGCCCCATGTATATGCGCCTGTACGAACACTTGTAACACCACCACGGACTGCTGCATCATCATCGCGATGGACGCGAGCCGGCATTGTTGCAGGAGGTGTACTGACGACCTCGCTCGTTCTCGGGAATGTATGGGGCACTCTCCATGCAGATGCCCCAGATCAGGGAGCCGACAAGGCTTCCGCAAGGTCGCAGCCGTCTCTCTCATCCCTCGTCCGGTCTTACGTTGTGTATTCTATGTGCTCAATACCCGCACTCATCGATTGGGCACCCACATTACTGTCGGCATGCACCTCGGTTCCTGGGTTAAAGCAGGTCACGGAGGCGATTGTGCGGGTCACATTCTTCAATCAAGTGCGTTATTGACCCTACCCAATCTGAGCCGTTGAACATAACAGACTTCGATCAGTTTGTAGGTGGGGACACGGCCGAGGATTGTCTTCCACTGCTGGAGGAGTTGCGCGCGGAGGGCAAAGGTAGCCTGTTCGCATACAGCGTAGAGGTCGACGAGGCGGAAGCAGCTGGTAGCGCCAAGGAACGCGCTGAAATAGCCAGCCAGACCACCAGACAGATCGTCCAGGAGACATTGCATTGCGTAGACATCGCGGCTGGCTTTGAGGACAAGCATGCAGCTAAGTCGGGAAGTGTGCAAGGCCGTAAGACGTGGGTCGCGCTGAAGCTGGTGAGCCCATTTCCTGGACCAATAGTATAGTGAGGTCTTCCTAGTGTTCTGACTGTTGGCCTCCTTGTGTAGACCGCCATGGTACCTCGCGCGGAGACCTTGCATCGCTTCTCGAGGTACCTGGTTGCAACACGCCCTTCGTCTACGCCTCCGGTGCCCTTCCCCGGTCAACCGCATCCTAATGACCTCGATATCTTGTTATCGCGCGATGTTTCGAAGTCGCTCAGTCTGGAGGACGTCAAGGATCTGGCCCAGCTACGTGATGACTTGCGTGCCATCTGCAAGAAGGCCCAGGAGCGCGGCGTCAGGATTATCATGGACGCTGAATACACGTGAGCTAGCTACGCAGACTACGTTTGATATCTGCTTTTTGACGCATTCCTCCCACACCAGCTGGTACCAGGTATGCCCCCTGTGAGGCAAACAAGATGTTTACTAAACATGTACTGCTCAGCCCGCTGTAGACGCTTACTTGCTCGCCCTTCAGCGAGAATTCAACGTGCTCCCTCGTCGGTCATCGTCCTGGTTCGGCACCGCCCCGGCCCCGGCTGCCGCAACAATCCAACCCGTCATCTACCAGACTTACCAGGCATATTTGAGACGGTAGGGAATCTCGAGCATGAGCATGCATGGAACCCGTCTGTTCATCCGGCTTCGCGTAGGACACCGGAGTACCTGAAACAAAGCTTTGCTGCCGCCCGGGCGGAGGGCTACGCACTCGGCGTGAAGCTCGTCCGTGGCGCATACCACCCGCACGAACTCGCCGCGCACACCTCCGCAGTCACCACAGCCAGCCCTGCAGGGTCCTCCGAGGTCGAGGGCTTCGGCGACGCGCAGGGCCTGAGCATCTCGTCGGACCCTGAGCCACCCGTCTGGCTTACGAAGGCGGAGACCGACGCGTGCTACGACGCGTGCGCGGCGCTGCTCTTAGAGGAGGTGAGGAAGGATGTGGCGCGCGCCGCGGTGCCCAGTGTTGGCGTGCTGTTCGGGACGCATAATTGGAAGAGCGTGGATGGCGTGTTGCAGGGAATGGAGAAGCTTGGAATGGCGAGGCGCATGGAAGGCGCCGAGGGGCCGTTGTTTGTGCCGGATGAAGTCGCGGAGCGGATCGCAATTGGACAGTTATATGGTGCGTAGTTTGTGACAACTTCCTTCCCGAGAGTCCATTGGCTAATGTATTTTGCTGTAGGCATGACGGACGCGCTGTCGGACCACATTGTGGAGCGAACACGGTGTAATACGCCCTTCTTGTTGAAGTACATCCCGTATGGGGCACTCTCTGAGGTTCGTGGTTGCTACACAGGCGACTGCACCGAGTCTTACTTCTGCTCCGACAGGTCATGCCCTACCTGAGTAGACGGGCGATTGAGAACAAGTCAGTACTGGGGAATGGTGCGGCCGCTGAGGAGCGTAGGCGGGCGGGAGAACTTATTCGCAAGAAGCTTTTCGGCTGAGTTTTTCGAATTTGTTAGTAGAAGGGACTCACCGGTTTTCGTAATTGAAAAATAGGACACTTCAATACTACGTCCGTTGTTGGTCGTCATAATGTACCAAGGCATCCCACCGGATACTGCCCTCGGTAACCTCGCTTTTGGGTTCTTGGTTGTGACAGACCGTCGATATTGGGGAGTGCTACTCACCACCCGAATCCGACGGGACGAATACAGGTGACAGATCCCCGGCTTCCGATAGACTCGGATCGAGCAGTCAGGTTACATCGACGCCAATCTGCAGATCTACGAGAAGAAACGACTCGCTTAGCAACGAGTGAGCGACCCTCCCCGGTTGATCGACTTCGCAGAGGGACTTACGTCTTCACGATATACGTGCAGATATAGCCGTGTCGCCCTGACGAAGACTAGGAAACATACCGTAGGTGATGTTGCGTTGCGTGCACGGATTCAAGGTTGCTTGCTTGCTCACAAGCTAGCCGACGTTGCGCGGCCACAGGTGTCGGGAAGGCGCGCAGCGAAGGTGTGACACAGCCGCTGAGAAGTGGTTGAGGCAGGTTTGGGGCGGGCTGTGGGCGCGACTTCTCTCGGCTCCTAGCCTCATGCCGGCCCATCAGGGTCTGCTTCTCGCGCGACTCGCCCACCGCGCGAGCCCGTCGTCGCGTATCATGGCGAACCCCAGATCGCATTTATCTCGCAGCCTGAATTGCCTTGTCTCTCGCTCTCCCAGACCCCTTGGTCTGGTTGCCCTGATTCCTCTTCTCTCCTCTTCTCCTGCTTACTCTGCCCTGCACTCATACATACACTCCATTCCTTTGTTACCTTGATTTGCCATTCTTTTCCTGTCAGAGATGTCGGCGACAGCTGAGGCGATGGCTGCGCTGCGCGAGCTCGTGAAGTCGACCCTGGGGGCACTCATGATCGGGATGTTCTTTAGTTCCACGTACGTCTGCAATCTAAGTTGTCAGAAATCGGCTGACCTTCCTTCAAGATTCTTCGGCATCACGTTGTTGCAAACATACCAGTACTACGACAAGTACTGGTCGGATGCTTGGTGGCTGAAGTTATTCGTCTGTGCATTCCTTACGTTCCCTACCTCTGCTAATATATGCCTGCCTGAAGGTTGCCACCATAACGTGAATTGTTTGACCTTCCACGGCCTGCCCCCTGGCTGACGTCTTGGAAAGGATACTAGATGCGCTGCAGCTCGTCACCGTGGTTCATTCCAATTGGTGGTATCTAATCGAAAACTATGCCAACCCGGACGCGCTCAAGCTCGTTCCGTGGAGTTTGGGGGTCAGTCATCTGGGCTTCGCTCTGCGTTGCCTGCAGTCACTAATATATAAGCCCAGTTGGAGACAGGTTTGACCGTGAGTGCCGGGGCCGTTTGTTGCCTCGCGCTCAAGACTTACGGCGGAGTAGTCGTCCATCGGATTCCTTGTACAAACGTATGTTACACTACATTCTGGAGCGTTTTCTGGAGACTGACGTATCCAACGCAGTTTCTTCGCCATGCGCGTATATATCCGTCCGTTTGTCTTGTTCTCTCAATCGGGAATATATCTCACGAATCTCCGTTGCTACACAGTCAGCCGAGGGAACGGCTGGATGACGGCGCTGATCGTATGTTCACCACTTAGTTGGGCAGAAAGTGCGACATAACTGACCCGACGTAGATGCTGTTGGCACTGGCTCAATTTAGTGAGCACACATTTCCGGGCTCATGTCAGAGCTGGGCTGATTGAGCACGTTTTACACCAGTTCTCGGAGTGTGTGAGTGTCGTCGGCTGACTCTTGCGACATGTCTCACTGAGCGAATGCCACCCGCACGTAGACTACACTGCGGTCGGGTAAGAGCCTCGAACAGTTGATGGATTCCTAACGGACCAATGCCTCCCGTTACAGTCAGAGCACTCAGCTTGCTGCCACTATCGGAAAGATCATTGTGCGTAGCAGACTGCTTGCTACCCCAGGGCTGTTGTACTGACCTCGCGTTGCTCCGCAGTGGGCATCAACTGCAGCGCTCGCATGCAGCATCGCGGGTGATGTCCTTATCACGCTCTCCATGTGTTACTACCTATACCTTGGCCGTTCTGGTCATGCTACGTACGTCCACCGTATGGACACGCAGGTAGAAGAAATGTTGACTTCTGAAATCTTAGGTCAGACAGGATGATCCACACCCTCATGAAGTATACTGTGAATACCGGTTTGTTGACGACGTACGTGGCCTTTCGCAGCTTCTGGTCTCGCGGATAGACTCACATGAATCTGTAGTGTATCTGCGATCTGTACCATCGCCCTAGTAAGCAACGCGATTTGTCTGGTTGGGCTGAGGCGAAACTCAATGATTCTGCAGTCCGAAACGTACTCAACCACGTACTGGGATACGATTTTCTACTTCGTTGTGAGCAAGTGTTACGTCAACTCCACACTCGCGACGTACGTCCGCTCCATGCACTGCACGGCGGACCAATCCACCTAACCAGCAAACATTACCAGACTCAACGCACGCGACAAACTCCGTGACCGCGACTACCGCCCCGACGCAACCGGCATGACGACGACAGGCACAGGGTTCCGTGCCTCGCTCTCGCTCGCGCCCGCGAACCCGGTCGGGAGCGCGTGGAGCGCATACACGGAAGATTCGACCGCGTCGATGTTCGGCGGCACCGCCGTCGGCTCGCGCCACTCCGCGCACGAGGGCGAGGGGGATAAGGACAAGCAGAATACCGCGTACATTGCGTGAGCTGTGATGTGTCTCGGCTTTGAATGAAGGTGATGTCTGTTGGTTACTGAGATCGGGTTGTTCCTGATTGCTTGTGTAGGTTCATGGCCCGGGAATGCTTGACAACGTACGTCTCTGCTGCTGCGCCGGTACTCTCGGATTGGGGGCCGCCGCCGCTGCGGCGGTGGTCCTGCTAGGTCGTTCACTACACCCCGGCTCCTGTAAAACAAGGCTGCTAGTCCCGTCTCCCTAGCCTACTCCCGGGTCATATATTCGTATAGCCGTTCTAATGTGTAGCTACAGTGCCTTCGACCTCTGAGTCGCATCTCATACGCTTCGTGCATTTGCATACTCATCTGCGCCACACCGGGGTACATGGTCTGGAATGCCTCAAGTTATGCCAGCGTGGCGAATGCCAAACACAGACTTGCTTCTCTGTATTGGACAGCTCGGCCGGGCGGGTCGTCTGTTCCGCTCCGTGCAGCGTCAGCTCTCCGACTCGCGTGGTGGTTCAAGTTGCTGTCCGTCAATGGTCTCACTGCGAGTGTGCCAGCAACAGGCACTGCGAGAGCTGACATTGTGGGGTCTGGGGTAAGCTCTACCGTTGGTCGGTTAACGTTGCTACTACTAGTAACAGCAGACGCTCTGCACAGCACCGGGCAGCACATCGGAATGGGACGCATGCTCAGCTAGGTTGTGATACAAGCCATGGTACAGATTACATGCAAAGATCAAAGGGAGAGCAAGGGAGCACGGGCGAGTTTAAGCAAGGACTACGCTAATTGAGATTAATATGCAAGGAATGGGGCGGTGTAACACTAGTAGCAGTGGGGAAGGGAGCGCAGGTATGGTACGGCAGCGCGCGGGCTCTCTCCCGGGGGCCAAGAGGATAATGATATATATACAGATGCAATGTACAAGGGCGGTATGCAGGTCCATTTGCGTATGCGGGCGTCCCGAGATGGGCCGTGACTCGGAGGGCGCGGGTTGATCATACGTCCACGGAGCCGGTCGTCATCTGCGTGCGAGCATCGGATACACCGGGGTTAGCGAGCGCGCGGACGTGGGTGTGATGACACAGGGAGATGAGAAATGGGGGATGAGGGGATAGGGGGATAGGGCGTACCTCGGACAAGTCCGTCTTGTAGTGCGGGTTCGTCGCGAACGAGATGTCCGTCCCCGTGGTGGAGAGGTACTGCGCGGGGTGGTCAGCACGGACGGTGCGGGCATGCAGAGATGGGGGTGGGGGCGTACTACGGGCTTCGGCTCCCGAGAGGGCGTGCCGCTCGAATGGCTCACGGCGTTGAGCGGCACGGGCCGGTCGGAGACGGTGTATTGCGTCGTGCCGCGGAGCTTCTCCCGCGCGTTGAGCCTGGGTGAGGAGAGAAAGAGAAGGAGTGAGTTCGTTGGGATGGGAGAAGGGGAAGCGGAGGGATGGGATGGGAATCATGGGATGGGAAGGGGCGTACGTTGCGAGTGTGGAGTTCACGTAGCCTGGATGCGGGTGAGCGGTGGGTGCTGTGGGGTGCGGGGGTGCGGGTGGGACGTACATTTGCTGATGAGGAAGTAGAACATGGTGTCCCAGTATGTGTGGGAGACGACCTCGGACTGCGCTGGAGTGAGCGGGCCGCGCGCCGGAGCGTCGGGTAGGACATACCAGGATAATAGTACAAATAGCGCAAATGCTACGGAGGCAGTGAGCCCGTGGTTAGCGGGAAGTACAGTGCGCGGAAGCGCGGGAGTGCGCACGTCGTCAGTAGACCGGTGTTGACACAGTACACGATCATGATGTCGATGAGCTTGTCGGTCCTGGAGAGCACAGCGGTCAGGCATGGGCATCCCACAGCGGGCGGAGGACGCACCGCCTGATGCCGGAGCGCGACAAGTGCAGGTAGTAGCACATGGCCCCGGTGATGATCGCGTCTCCGGCGATGCTGCACGCGAGCGAGGCCGTTGAGGCCCACTGGGGGACGGGTCAGCGGTGGCTGGGCGGAGCCTCGGGGGGAACGCACCGTAATCTCGGCGATGGTGATGACGAGTTTTGTCTGTTGTCTGGAAGGAGCGTGCGATGAGTGGGAGGAGGTGAAGACATCGTATGGCGCGTACCCCTTGGCGGCGTAGTCTGAGTATCGATGAGACGCGTCAGCTATGCTCCGTCAATGAAACAGATACAGCACTCACAGACACCAAGAACTGCAGGTGAACAGAGTCGAGTTAAACGCTGGGCACAGCTAAATTGGGGCACACGTACTGAACTGCGTCAATGTGAGCGCAATCTAGGGTAGAGCGTCAGCGACCGCGAGTGCGCACAGTCAGGCGCGGAGGACAGACAATTATTGCGGTCACTATGTAGTTTCCTCGGCTGACTGCGAACGCGGTTGCGGCTTAGTATAATGCGGGCATGCCCTTGGAGCGACACTGTACGCACGGATGTACACTCGCATGACGAAGAACCTTGGAGACATAAGCGTGCAGTCTGAGGTAGTGCTAAGCAGGAACGCACCCTTGCACGAGCAGGCCAATGGACGTCGTGATCCCGACTTCAAGCTATGGGCGGGTCGGTCATATGTGAGGGACAAGCGTTTTGGCGCACGTACACCCAAGCTCCTGCAGTGACAATGTGAGTGAGTACTTCGGCAGACCAGCTGAGCAGAGTCAACGCACCAGGGAACAACGGACAACGACTGCGGCATGGCGTAGTTCTGGATGAGGTACCACCAATTGGCGTGGATGATTGTGACGATCTGGATCACGTCCAGCACACTTGGATGATCGTCAGCGAGGGTTGTTCCGGTGCGGATCGACGCGATGGGACCCACAATAATAGTGCAACCTTCAGGTAGGCGCTTGTCAGCGGGCACGGCACGCGAATTCGAACGGAGGACGGACGAAGAGCTTGAGCCATAGCGAGTCGGCCCAGTAGCGGTCGTAGTACTGGTACGTCTGCAGGAGGGTCACGCCGAAGAACCTAACAGCCGGGGCGTCGATCGCTGAGCTGCTTCCGGCGACGGCGAGTGACAGGAGGCACTCACGTCGAGCTAAACACAAGCCCGAGCAGGATCGCGCCAAGGGTGGGCTTGACGAGAGCCAGGATCTCCTCCTGCTGCGCGGGCGACAAGGACATGTCCGGGGAGCGGTCGTGGGCTGAGCAGGGAGGGGGAGAGGAAGAGGAGAGGGGACGACGGTGGAATAGCGAGCGGCAGGTAGAGGACAAGGTCGCGGAGGAGCTAAGTAGCGCCGATCAGGGGGAGGTATACGCCAATGCATGGAGAAAGGAACTTCGCGCCGAGAACGACCACTCGTGGCTCTGTGGAAGGATCCCGGGCGATGCAGACTCCGACTCGTGACTAGGGGCAACGCCAGTGGGATCCGGCAAAATCCGCGTCCGCGCGCCAACGGCTTCAGCCACCCAGAAAGTGGGCACAACATCCGGAACTCATAGAGGGCGCAGAACTACATCAAATATTATGAAACAAAGACGCAGAATCATGTAAAATCGCGTAGAATGCGTTGGCGCGGACAGAATTGTTGTTCGACATGCGATATACGGTGTTCGTTCGGGTACCCTCAAATCAAATCGATAAAATATTTCTGTCTGGAACATTATATGCCTTCCGATTTATCATGATTTCTCGTGCATGAACGCGAATATTTCACTCAGTTACGAGTGTGCAGTGTGTTCCTCGATCCTCGCCTGAATTTGGATGACATAAGCAAGAGGCGCGCATCCAAGACGCGTCGCGACGCGTTCACGAAGTACGATCGTCCTCTTGCTGCTCCGCATTCAACGTGTTTAAGCGTGTTCTGCACATCTTCACCTGTTCACGCTGCTTCCGCCTACGCTTCTGCATGCCAAGGGCCCCTAAATTTGGCTCCAAACGCCGAAGTAAGTCCCAGAAAGCTACTTTCCAGGCTATCCAGTCTCTTGGAACAGAGGCTGCCGTGTTGCAGCATGCTCGTGCTCGTGGAAGTCGTGTTTCGTCTCGAAGACACTCACCTGAAACATCCAACAGTGGTACCCCTCAGCCGCTAAAGCTACCACTGAGGCAGCAAGCCGGTGTATCAAAGCCGAGTAGGCCTCGGCCAAGTCAGACGAAGGCAATCATTGATGGACTGAAGAGGCAGATTCGGAATCTGACCAGGCAGGTTGAGAGAGCTTCGGAGAGTAAGGAACGACTGAAAGTGCGAGTGTCAATGTCATAGTTCTTTAATATTCACTTACGTTCCTGGTGCATGTTCAGATGAAGATCACCAAGTTGAAAGCCGCGCTGCGGGCGAAGCCTGTATCTACATCAACATTTGTGTCGATGTCTATACCGTCATCTGTGGCGTCCACGTCGACAATCGCACTGCCATCTGTATCAATGATCGCGCCGCCGTCTGCGTCCGAAACGATCGTGCTGCCGTCCGCGTCTGAAATGATCGCGCCGCCGTCTACATCCGAAACGATCCCGCTGTCGTCTGTGTCCAAATCGATTGTGCGACCGTCTGCGTCAACGATTGCGCTGCCGTCCATGTCAATTGCACTGCCGTCTGCGTCCTGGATCGCACTGCCATCCACATCGATGATTGTGTCACCATCCGAGTCTGCATTGGTTCCTGGAGTGTTCGACTTGTACGCTACGGAATCCACGATGCCTGAGTCTCTGCCACCATGCACCACTGAGTCGTCCTGTAATAAGCACAGTCACTCACAGTCATCAGCCGACTCCCCGCTGTCGAAAGTCACACTGAGTCATCGTAGGGAACGGGACAAGCTTCGCAAGCGACTTGAGCGTGCGAAGGCGAGTAAGATGGTTGCTGTTCAAAGAGCAATCCGCAAGGTCGAAGTCAGTGCAAGCCGAACATTCGCGATCAAAGAGAAAGGTGTTATCACACCGTCTACTCGCAAACTCATTCGCTCGCTCGTGCACGGCGGCGTTCCGATGGGCAATGTATTCATCGTGCTGAAGCAGGTGCTACAGGCTGCAGGCATGCACGTCTCCGGGCATTTCGACCGGCATAGTGTTCGACGAATTGTGGGAGAGGGTGCCATTCATGTGGAGTTACAGGTCATGGATGACCTGGAGAATGCACAGAGTGAGTCATGTCAGCAACGAGTTGATGCTCTAGGCTAACATATGGGAATAGGTGTTACAGTTTCGGGTGATGGCACAACACACCGTAATATTCATCATGAAACCCGCTTTTTCGACATCACTCCGGCCCGTCCTGCTGAGCCAGCTAAATCTCCAGTTCCAGAGCCAGATCGGAAGCTCCGTATGCTCCCAATCACGCGGTCATCTGGTCATTCAAGTGAGGAGCAGCTGGCAGGATGGAAAGTCACTTTGGAAGGGCTCCTTGCACTGTATAATCGCAGCCCGCTTGGGCAGAAGTCCCCTATTGAAGTTGAAACAATCTGGGGAAAGGTCAAGGGGATGCTCAGTGACCATGCGAGCGATCAACAGAAGCTGGCGAAGCTTATCGAAGCCTACAAAGAGGAGCTAGATCGGAGGAAACGAGGCAGAGATGCATATCACTCACTCGACCGCGCAGAACTTGACGCATTTCTGTTACAAGAAACACACCAAGCTATCGCAAATGCGGGAGGGTATGATGCATGGGATCAGCTATCCAGTGACGAGCAAGCACGGCGTGGACAAGAGGCGCACGATTCTGCGGTAAAGAAGCTCGGAGAAGAACGGTACCAGATGCTCACCGAGGAAGAGAAGTCTTGGGCATCACTCTTTGTCTGGGCTGGTTGCGGGATGCACAAAGAGCTCAACGCAATGAAGTACGGTGCTAAAGCGATGAAGGAATGGTGGGACTCACCCGAGGCGAAAGCATTGGGTGCTGTACCCCCTGTGCTTCTCTATAATAAAGACAACGCTGCAGCTGCTGCCGATCCAACTGCATCGACAGCGAGGGCGAGGGCAGAAGCAGTTACCTCACGAGGGGGGGTTAAGGCGACGGAGCTCGCGGGGGGGATTATGCGGCACAAGGACTCAAAGAAGGGTCAGCAGGACACGTACCGCTGGTATTTTGAGTTCGTTCTTGGGTACGCCATCCAGTTCCCCGATACGAGCAATACACGCTTCGGATCATATGGTGACGGGGCCTCAGAACTCATCGTCCATCTTCTCATCTACATCGACTTCCTCTCCACGGTCCGTGATGCCAAGGGTACGGGCGAGTTCAACAACATGGAGCAGAACCTCTATAAGGCCCTTCAAGACCCATCAACACTTACCGAACTTGCAGCCCTTTCACTGTACTCGCAGGCAGTAGGTCGCCCGTTCATGCGCCATATCCGCTCATCGGTTTCGCAAAATGTCCTCAATCTTGGGCCATACTATCAGAAAATCGTTGCGCATTGCCAAACCCTCATTGATCAGCCCGATCTTCTTCTTACGACAACTGATGGCTCTCACCGTTGTGCAACTCTTGATGGACAGCAATGGCAGCGTCCAGAGGCTGTGCTTACTGTGCAGAAGCTCCACCAAGATGCACAGCTTCCATGGCTAAGGCATGTTCTCGTCGCATTTCTTCGTGGTGCCCAAGAGGGATGGAAGCACTTTATGCGTGAGTTCTCCCCTGGAGGCCGGATCGATGCAATGACACCAACACACCGTGATGCTGCAGCGATGCGGACAACAAACGATCACTCTGAAAGTGCATTTGCCAAGCTTCGACAGTCATACCATGGACGCCCCTCGCTTTCGCTCTACATACGCAATGCACAACTTGTCCATAAGCATAACAATACCGAGCAGTGGTTTGAGGAGAATTACTCCACTGACCTTGATCAATTTGCTCGGAAGGAAGCACGGGAACGCGACAAAGGCCTTGAGGAGAAGGCCGACCGGACGAGTCGTGCACAGGAGCTGAAAAGGAAGGCAGAAGACGAGGAGGTGGATCGCAAGCGGAAGAGGGCCAAACACGATGAGTACATTGCGAAGATCGAATCGATCGATGTTCGTCTCTCACCTTCCTATTGGGAAGAGCCAGAGAATGCAAAAGTCATCACCGTAGAGAAGATACGCCGTCAAATTGCGTGGCTTCGCTCCAGGAAAGTGGCCATTCCAGTCGGGCTCTCTTCCGCCAAGAGATCAGTTGCACTGCAGGGACTTATTGACATCCTTCACGGCTTGACTCCACAAACCATCGCAGAATGGTCTCACACTTCGGACTAATGACGAGATAAACCCCTCATAATTCATAGAATGACTACGGTAATGCTCTGCTGAAGGTTCCTAACGTACACCGTAAATAGTGGGGTCTGTTTAGTACTGATATACCGCGATTGCAGCGTAATTGGCACACTGTGCTATATGTAGTTATCCTACAGCTTCATAGTCGTACATCTACACTACTTACATGTTGAGTTATCTCCTTGAATTTTTTCGCGGCTCAGAAACGAACGCTGCGACCACTAGTCTAGGATCTCAATGGGGCGATGGTCTTGAGACCATGTTTTTGCGCGGGAAAGATCACGTGGCGTGGACGGTTTGCTTGGGCGCGTTGCCCCTAGTCAT
>MPVS01000450.1:0-19081 GCA_001931775.1 Fomitopsis pinicola
TTGCTTGTCGCTGTCCCTTGGTTTCTCGTCGATGTCTCTCACTTGCTCGTCGCTGTCCTTTGGTTTCTCGTCGCTGTCCCTTGGTTGCTTGTCGCTGTCCCTTGGTTTCTCGCCACTGTCTCTCACTTGTCGCTGTCTCTCGCTTGCTCGTCACTGTCCCTTGGTTTCTCGTTGCTGTCCCTTGGTTTCTCGTTGCTGTCTCTCACTTGCTCGTCGCTGTCCCTCAGTTGCTCGTCGCTGTCCTGTGGTTTCTCGTCGCCGTCCCTTGGTTGCTTGTCGCTGTCCCTTGGTTTCTCGCTGCTGTCTCTCACTTGTCGCTGTCTCTCGCTTGCTCGTCACTGTCTCTTGGTCAACTGTCACTCTCTCTCAGTTCCTCACTGGTGTCTCCCACTGAGGTTCATTGAGTACAGTAGCTTGTAACCTAGCTATAGTCAATCAAAAGTGATGTTTCCTGCCTGCTGCTCCTTGCCTTGACACTGTCTGAAGAGTCCTAAGTCCCATAGAATGGCCCAAAAATTACAGAAACTTACCATGCATCAGGGATGGCACAGTCAGCCCTGATTAACTCAGCCACCTTGGCTATGATCTCCTCCTCCTTGTTCCAGTCAGTGTTGAGCTCCATTTTGGCGACCACAACACGATGGCATGATAAGCAGAGCCCAGTGCGGTGGGGCAACTCGCGGATGAACTCAAACAACTCGTGGTCTGAGATCGGTTGGCTTGGATGGAGCAACTTGCTGGAGAGAACCTCATGCCAAGTTGCCTTCCAGTTGTTTCGGCACTGCACGGTCCTAGCGCAAGTGGCACCTTGGATGTACTCTGGCGCCTCCCAGTGAAGGGCCTTCCGGTGCCACTCAATCCGCTCCCGGAAGTGGTAAAGCCACCGGGCTTGCAAGGGAGAATTCCCAAAGTACCCGTAGTGGACACCTACCCACTGACTTGGATCAAGACTTCAGAGAGTACGAAGAGTTGGGACAAGCCAGGTGGGAATCCGGAAGCGAACACAGCAGGCAAACTTAGCAATTGCGCTCCAGTCCGGATCAACTGCCTCGCCAGCAAGTGGGAGGGCATCCAAGGCAATCATAGCATCATGCCTCGCCTGGACCATTTCCCACTTTGTGGCGAGGTTGAGGATCCCTACGAGCTGGCGAACAGAAGGTTCGAAGACAGTGCGCTGCTCCCCGTCCTCTCTGTAGCCACAAGTTAGATGGAGCCAGAACCTAGCTGAGGAAAGGGCGCACAGGGCTGGCCGTATCATCCACTCTAACAATGCCTCGAAGTCCGAGGTATCGACATCCCATAGATGGATCGGTGCGATTTCGGAAGAGCCTTCGACCTTGCTAGACTGGCTCACTGGTGGCGGCACCCCAAACAGATCCTTCCAGATTGGTGAAAGGTTGGAAAATAGGCCTCTGTAGACTTTGTACAAAGTCTGGCCGACCTGATTTGACCGGGCAGTCAGCGCGAGCACAGGTAGTGATAAGGTCTATTGCACGAACTCCAATGACCATGCTCCCATCTTCAAGCCAAAAGCGAGGTGACCGGTGCATCATGAACTCCTGTTCTGTATTGACTTTCACTCGGACCAAGCCCTACAAAGTCTCAGTAGGTCCCCAATACACAAGGAGAAGGGCTATACCCTGTCGTTCTCGCCCGATGAGGCATCTGATTGCGAGGAACCGACTTCTCTGAGGGTCGCTTGAGAGATCCTGGCTTCTCCAGTAGGCTGGAAGAACTGCTGCGAGTACAGAGACATTGTAGCGAAGGAAGCAGTGAACGAACAGTGCAAATTTGAGACCAAAGTCCCTCGCTAGCAACAGCAAGGCTGATCACCGACCCACTCGGGGTTCAGTCCGGACTTGCTCTGAGCATTATCGTAGTTCCCTCAACCAGCTCAGCCAGTGGATCAAACAAATAGGCCATACATGTGGCACTTATCAATTAAAGGCGCGGGCTAGTAGTGTACCAAATCAGTGCGAAAAGTGACTGTCGTAAACGTGTGAAGGCAATATTATGGAATTCTACGATAGGTCAAGGTCCGCTAGCTCGGGGAGGGAAAGGGAGAAATCATAGGCACCACTCTTGCTCTCGCCATCAATCCCAAGGGCAGTCAGGGAGCGAATCCTTCTTGATAGTGACTTTTGGCTGCGAGCGAAGCATCGGGAAGTTAGAGCCTGTCGCCACAGGAGTAGTAGACCGAGCAGCAGCAGGCTGATCAGCTTTGAGATCCTCACTTGAGGACTGAACCTCAATGGGATTCGCTGCAGAACCCATCTGAGCTGAAGCCGAGGTGCTACTGCTACCCGATCCACCTAAGGTGGATGTGTTAGTGGCGATGAAGATGGACTACTGTTGCGAGACTTACCAGCGACTGAGGAAGCAGTGGGCTCGTCGAGATGGATGCTCGACAGACTCGTATTCATGAAGTCCATCTCAGGCTCCCTGCGAAGCTTGCCTGGCCAATCAAGGCTGATCAGTTCCTCGCAAATAAAACCAGGACATGAGCGACTTACCTCGGTGCACCTGTGAGAGGGGCTTTTCCTCTGCCCAATCCGAACCCTCAGAGAGCTCCGAGCTAAGGTCAGTTGCTTCCTCAGTCTCTGAACCTGATGACGGCATCGGTCAGCACTGAGCAGATATACAAGAAGGTATAAGGCGACATACCACTGCCAGCTTCAGCTCGTTGCTTTCCTTTCGCCAGTATACTGGTCGCACGACGAGCCTCGGAGCGACCACCAGCCTGAGGGCCCCATGACTGGAAGACCTCATCGGGGACTTGTATGTCGGTCGCTGAAATCTCTTGATCAAAGGATGCCAGTAAGATAGAGAGTGGCGACTCACTGAAGGTCAAAGCCCGACGAGCCCAAGATCCATTACCATTGATAACAAAATTGCGAATATCGTGAGGAAGCATGGGCATGCTGTCGTCGTAGGCAACTTCTAGCTTCCTCCGGCTCTTTGCTACCAACTTCCATGGTAAGCCCTCGGCCTCACCTTGCTTCGCTCGCCAGGTGAAGTAGGCTGGAAAATACTTCCTGAGGAGCTTGTCTAGGCTCTCGCGATTGGTGTTGTTGTCGATGTGGAAGGGCTGTCCAGAGTCGTCGCAAGAGATAACCAAACTGTGTCGCTGCAGCACAGCTTCACTGTACCGACCCTTGTTGACTTCGCCCTTATCCTATAATCCAAGGTGACAATGGGCATCCATACGAGCAAAGGGATGTACTTACATTGAAGCCATCTGGAAGAAGAACGATTCGGCCGAGAACGAAAGAACTGCTAACCTATTGCGAGTCAGAAGGTTGCTTGTCTGAAATCAAGACAACCCACCCGACGACTAGATCCACTAGCACCTGAGCTCAATGACGAGCGAGCCTGGGAGACCTGACCGAGTCGTTAGTCAAAGCAATCCTAAGCAGAACTGTAGGAACTTACTGTGCGACTCCCCCCCTTACCCTTCATCTTTGCCTTGAGACCAAAGTTCGTCTCTTGCTTAGCGATCTTGAGGGAAGCCTTCGTCTCCTCTTTGGCTTCCCGACGAGCCCGCTTTTTCTTGTGCTTCGGGTTAGGAGCAAGGATTCGAGAGACAAGGTCGTCGGTGTCTGAACCAGACCCAGAGAGGGGTGACGAAGCTCGCCTCTTAGGAGCCATGCTGACCGAGGGCCAAGTCGCAGGAGCGAGGGACGAGAGCGAGGGGCTGAAGGCGACACTGAGAAAGTACCCAGCTTATATAGGCCCTCGCCACCCTCCTCCACTCGCACGCCGGGCTGTTCGCTTCATAGCCAAGCACCGATCATGGCCAGCTGCTTACCTTGCCAAGCTTCGGCAACTGGAAGTAGGATGTGCAGGCACTCCTCTAGCGACTGAAACAGCCCCGAGGCCTCTTTCCTCTCACGATAGGCTGCTGTTTCAAGCTAGCCAGAGCTTCGTCGCCTTACAAGTCTGGTTTACACGAAGATATTAATTGATGTCTGATCAGGCTACATGATTAGGAAAGCCTCACTCGCCTCTTCTCCGAGGAGCTCACCAGGCAAGCGAGACAAAAGGTACAGGAATACGGGGACAACACGGGGATACTGCTGCCGAAACATTGGACCTCCTTCCCCTTCGTCCAGATCTTTTGGCCGAAACTGACGTCGCGGGCAGCATGGCAGATGAGCAGCAAACGGTTCGCGTAGAGCGACTCGTGGACAGAGGCAGCACAGGATTGCGCGCGCGCCCACGAGACACTGGAAGACTGAGCTTGGCCAACTCGCGGTTGTGACGCTCGCGAACCTTCTTGAGGATAGTGGCTTTCATGGCGGACCAGATCCAGTCGAGCACGATGAACCAGATGATGTCCTGTTGACGAGATATCAGCAGGCACACTCAACACGATACAGAATCGAACACGTACCCAAACCCAAACGATCCCAATCCAACCACTCGATATACCGTGAATGTCGGTGAAGGCCCAGTTGCCGCACACAGTAATGATCGACAAGACGAGCTGCGCAAGACAGAACGCACAGAAGAGGGCAGCCGATGCACGCCCCATGAAGAACCCATGCGAGCGCGACGAAGACGAGGGCCTGCGAGATGATGGCAACCTGGAGGTAGACGATCGAGTGAAGGCAGCGATCATTGTGGTTGGTCGCCTGGATCGTGCCGTACTCAAAAACGACACCAAACTTGTTGTAGAAGAACACTGTCTTGATACAGATGGCGACGAGGGCGATTGTGGACAGAGTGAGGTACAGACCATACGCGGCAGCATACGAGAAGATCTCAGCCAGATCCCAGCTGTCCGGAGAGTTCGACGGCAGGACACGGTCGATAGAGAGCGTCATAATGGTACCACCGTTGAGCAGGGCGATGATCAGGACCATGAACGGCGGGAAGTGGAACTTGAACGCGAACACCAGGATGGCGAAGCAGACGACAATATGGATGGTGACAGTGCACGCGTAGATCAAGTAGTTCCGCATGCATTGGAAGATGGCACGAGAACCGCAGATGGCATGGACGATGGTAGAGAGACCGGGCCCCGTCAAGACAATGTCAGCAGCACAGCGGGCAGCGTCAGTGGCACCTTCGAAGCAATACCCACGTTGGCGCGGGAAGAGAGCGGGAGCGTTGTTGGCACCGCCGCCAGTCATCGCGACCAAGTGACCGAGGCCCTGAAGGCGCTTGACGATCTTGTACTTGTGCTCGGGGAAGACACCCGCGAAACCGTCTGCGCCGAGGGAAGTGTGCTTGCCACCGACCTCAGGTCCGTCCTTGAGCACCTTAGCGGGGTACATGTGGTCGCCAAGACCGAGACGGCGGCCAGTCTCCTTCACGATAGCGAGCTAGTCACCAGTAACCATATTGACCTTAACACCGAGAAGCATAGCGTCGTCGATGGTCTGCTTGGTGCCGGAACGGGGAGGGTCGAAGATGAGGAGGAGACCGATGAGCTCGAAACCGTTGCCTTCCCCCTCGAAGTCGTCACCGCCGACCTCCTTGTAGGCGACAGCGAGTGCACGCAGACCAAGCATAGCGAATTCCTCGGCGTCAGCCTCGAGCTTGTTCTCCTGCTCCTCAGTCTTGTTGGGCGCGCAAAGCTCGATGATGATACCGGCCATACCCTTGGTAACACGCTTGAGACGACCAGTGGACTCCTCGCGGTAGGTGGCCTCCGTACGCTTGTCGACAGTGTTAAACGGCATGAAGTCGAGCAGCTTCACCCCAGCGCGAGCACGGGTGGTATCGCCAACAGCGCCAACCACACAAGCGTCGATTGCGTCTTGGTTCTCGGTACGCGACACGTAGGCCGCCAAGAGAATGGTGTCCTCTCTGGAGAAGGGGCCGTAGGTACGGATCGTCTCGCGATCAATCGTAAGCTTGTTCGTGGAGCAGAAGATGGTGGCGGTGGCAAGCTCCTCGATGGCTGTGGGCTCAACTGCAACAGTGAAGACAGTGCCCTGGAAGGACCTGTCCGCGTGTGCGCTCCCCGCGCCAGGGATGACACACACACCGGTGCAGCAGGCGGGGTCGACAGGGATGCAAATTTTGGCGGACTCGGGTGCACCACTGCCGGCGCACTGCGTGCGCGCGATGCGGTCGCGGTTGTTAGGTGATCGGGCGGAGGCAGGTCGTTGTGGTTGGTCGCACTCAAACACGAGACCGAACTGGCCGCAGGAGAATGCAGTCTTGATGCAACTGGCGAGAGGGCGATCGTGGACAGAGTGAGGTACAAACCATGTGCGACGGCATACAAGAAGATCGCGGCCAGATCCCAGCTGTCCGGAGAGTTCGACAGCAGAACACGGTCGGCGGAGAGCATCATGATGGTGCCGTCATTGAGCAGAGCGATGATCAGGACCAAGAGCAACAGGAAGTTGAACTTGAACGCGAAGGCCAGGATGGCGAGCCGGGCGGCGATGCGAATAGTGACAGTGCTAGTGCAGATCGAGTAGTTCTGCATGTGTTGGAAGATGGCACGAGAGCTGCGGATGGCGTGGACGAAGGTGGAGAGACCGGGCTCCGCCAAGACAATACCGCCGACGACGCGGTACCTTCCCTCGTCAGTGAATTAACAACGCTCGGCGGGCTCGCACTTGCCGCAAGCACCCTGCATTGCCTATCCCGTCCACGATCGCTCTCCTCGCTGTCTATCCGCGCCCCACGCTCCCGCGCTTTTGCATGCGCGATGCCAATGAGTACACGAAGGGCCAGCGCCGAGCCTGTCGGCGGCAGGCTGCCGACCGGCGGGCTTGTCCTGCAGCTGCTTGAGCGATCCTGGTCGGAGAGCGAGGCACTGCATGTCAGCGAGCGTCCGTGCGACTCGGGGTGCAAGTGCGTCGGGTGCGGCTCGGAGCGCGAGTCCGTTGAGTACGGCTCGGAGCGCGAGTCCGTCAAGCTTGAGTAGGAGCTCGAGCCCGTCGCCGCCGACCCCGGGTACCGCGCGAACGCGAGGAACTACCACCGATGTGAGAATAGAGCACGCCATGAATTATGCAGACACGAACCTGCAGAAAGGCAGTTTATACCCCACTCCCGAGTTTGTTCGAGCCGGCTGAGTAGTTCATAGAAGTCGGGTGCGGCTCGGAGCGCGAGTCCGTTGAGTGCGGCTCGGAGCGCGAGTCCGTCAAGCTTGAGTAGGAGCTCGAGCCCGTCGCCGCCGACCCCGGGTACCGCGCAAACGCGAGGAACTACCACCGATGTGAGAATAGAGCACACCATGAATTATGCAGACACGAACCTGCAGAAAGGCAGTTTATACCCCACTCCCGAGTTTGTTCGAGCCGGCTGAGTAGTTCATAGACTGGGTAGTTCGTAGTGGATTGGAAGCGAAGGAGGCGATGCGAGAGATGAGGGTTCAAGTTCAGCTGCACGCGCGACCAGGCTAGTTGGTTTGCGGCGGTGGCAGGCTTCAGCGAGAAGGGTCTGGCAGGTTGGTACGCAGCTCGCGATAGCGATAGATGGTGGGACCTCCTTCACGAGTGGGGGCAAACGAGGTGGGCTCAGCGGCTCTGCCCCCAGCACCTGCTTGCACGCTGTCGCGTGCGCTTCGAAGGGTTGAGCCGCAATCCGCAGCGGGGCCGCTGGTTGTCCCCGAGAGGTCAAACCAGCCCCCTCAGCTGTTTCATGGAGGCAATCCCTCGCCGCGGCGCCCTGGTGCTTGTGCTTGGTGGATGGGGAGGCAGAGTTGCATGGCGATCTTCGAGGGTGCAAAACGGATTGGGACCGTGGTAACGGGCACATTCCTGCAGCGGGCATCCGAGTGGGTGGCTAGGCAGCTGTCCTTCCTCAGACCTCAGGCCTGGAGGTCGGGGAGGATGCTCTTCAAGAGTGGCGGCCGCTGGCAGGTCGCAAGGGGCTGCAGCTGTGCAGGCAGTGCGAGCTAGTTGCCATTTCTGGACAACTTGGGCGCCTAGCTATTGCGAGGAGCAGCGACGTTGGAGAAAACCTTGCCAGGGGCTCTAGCTAGTGTCGAGGCAAAGGCAAGCTCTAAAACAATGCTGCAATACAACTGAATTGAGTAGCAACTACTTAGATATCGTCTGAGCTTGTGCTAGACTCGCTCGACGACCCAGATTCACTGGAGTCCTCAGGCTGAGAGAGCACACGAGCGAGTACATAGATAGCCCGGCACCAAACCTCTGCGCGCGGCAACCAAAGTGCAGGTGGTAAATCAACTCGCAGAGCCTGCTGTCGTCTCCCAATTGCCAGATACTCGCTCGCCGGATAGCCACCCTCCTCCCACTCGTCTGGGCGTATGCCCATATTCCGAGGCAGGAAATCTGTCGCTGATACTTGTTCGAGTTTGTCCCAGAAGGATGCCTCATCGCCAGAGTCCGTGAAAGGGGAGGCGTGTCGAGCTACTTTGATGGCAGCATGCCTGATATTGGCCTCCTGGTCGGCGATGATTTGGGCGACTAGGTCGTCATCCTCGCTACTTTCGTCCCCCGAATCTGGCTCCTCGTTGGCATCTTCTGAGGAATCGGATGTGGCTCCACTGGTACTGACCGAATCTTCCTCGTCCGCATCCTCTGCCTCGCCATCAGACTCACCTTCGAAGGGCTCGTCTTCATCGTCCGTCTCGTCAGCATGGCCTGCACCTGTCTGGCCCCGCCGGCGCTGCTTCGGGGGCCCATCGGCACCATAGTATTGGGCGAGGACACTGGGATCGAGTCCGGAATACTCATCTTCATAGCTCCCGACAGTAACCTTCNGCGAGGACACTGGGATCGAGTCCGGAATACTCATCTTCATAGCTCCCGACAGTAACCTTCGCCAAGTGCCGAAGATCCTAAGGCCAAAACACTCGACGTCTTCGTAGAGTCTCAGTTGTTTCCCTTGGATGGCTTCCCCAGACCAAGACGACTCACGGGCTGTGACGTACCCAGTTCCAGTGCTCAGTCCAGTGCTCAGCATCGTCATTGATCTGATCAAGGAAGAGCTCCTGCAGCAGCCACAGGTGCGAGGGATTCAAAGCATCAAGGCTGTGCTGGTGCTCCAGGCGGGTGAAGAACACCCGCCAGCGACGGACAAAGCCTTCGCCGACATCAACCCACACCCGTTCGATTCGCTGATTTCGAGTAGAACTGGATTACAATTGCATAAACTGTGACCTGAGTGCTGTGCACCAACTCACGATCCAAACATGAAGGAGGCCCGATTGGCCCCCCGTCGCAAGATCATATACGCTGACACCAGGATGTTCTCGCCACCACGATCACCCCGGACGCGGAGTGGCAACCCGTGCACCTTTACAGCCCTCACAAATCCTCGAAGAACTGTGGCCGGCCGATTGTTGTTCGCAGCCCGCATCCAAACAACCTGCATTGCCTGTACTCAGTAAGATGCACCCGACAATCAAAAAAGTGAACACAAACAAAGCGATCATAGCCATCAATGCCTCCATGAATGACGATACCCCACCGGATTAGTTTGTGGTGGCCATCAATGTGCCAGAGGTGGTTCGGGCGGGGGACCTTGTAGGCCCGGCGGCGGACAGTCTCCTTCTGCCGAAGTGCCACACCTATTGAACAAAATGTGGGGTTAGTGAAGTGGATAGCCGAGAGGCCTGGTTGCGCTCACCTATGGCATCGATTCGGTGAAGCGAATTGATGATGCGCTGCCTCTGGACGCGCAGCCAGTTCGCTCGAAAGAACGAATGAACATGGCGTATACCTGCATTTGGGCGGTCGACCTTGAAAGCATGGACAAGATGGTCGATCTCCTCATCGAGGAGAGGGGTGTAAGATGCAGTGATGCCATGCTGTTGCATCTGGCGGATGACTGTGTTGCGATGGACACCCAAGGCATTCGCAGCCTGCTGGATGGTGATCTTGCGGTGTGGCGCGAAGGTCTCCTGCAACCACGCCTTGCTGATTACCTTCTTTGGGCGACCTGGCCTGCCTGAGTGCTCAATAGCGACTGGCTGGAGAGCAACAGCCTGGCGATGCTCTCTACAAGCAGGATCAATGGAGATTAAGCAAACGGCAAGAGAGCAACTAAAAGGCTTACCGCTCAGTGTCAGCATCGATGGCGAGCTCAAGACTCGTTCGCATCCTCGCAACCTCAGCACAAACATCCTCAACCCATCTCCAAGCACCTCCGCGCCGCAGTTCAGAGGCGATCTTCTTCAACAAGGGGACTAGTTGGTGATCCAGCGAGTCGCGGCAGCCAATGAGGTGCACACGATCGCCTTCTTCCCGCCGCAAGGCTTGGGCGATGTGGTCGCAGAAGTTCGTGATTTGCGCGTGAGCAGCATGGGCCCCACTCGTCCAGCCAGGGTGGCTGGTAGATGGGCCAGCATACAGAGGGAGAGGTGGGACAGGGTTCATAGTAGCGAGGCAGGAGAGTACAGTGGTGTCTCCCTGCTGCTGCGACACAGGCAGATATCTCGGATTGCGCGATAATCAATCACAGGATCTTCCACACAGGGCTACCGAAGCATAAATATCAGGCACTCGCCTCCGAACTACCCCAACTGCCATAGCTAGCAGCCCGCCAAATCCCCGACTTCTGCACTGACACAAGGCACACCCATTGAATAATCGGGATTGGTACTGGGACACTAGGACCTGACGAAACCGCTATCCGAGGGCACACCGCAACGGTGTCATGCCCCTGCGCCGGGCGAGCCACCGCCGAACTTGCAGTCGAGGAGCCAGATACGAACGAAGGTGGCGATGGCTCGCACTTCACCTCTCCACCGCCACTGCCGACGACTCGGTACCTTCCCTCTCGGCAGGCTCACACTCGCCACAAGCACCCTGCCTGGCCTATCCCATCCACGACCACTCTCCTCGCTGCATATACACCCTGCCGCCCTTTCGCATATGCACTGCTGACGAGTACACCAAGGGCCAGCGCCGAGCCTGTCGTCGGCGGCAGGCTGCCCGTCGGCGAGCTTGTCCTGCAGCTACTTGAGCGATCCTGGTCGAGAGCAAGGCACTGCGTGTCAGTGAGCATCCCCGCGACTCGGAGCGCGACTCGGTCGAGCACGAGTAGAGCTCGAGCCCGTCGTCGTCGACCCGCTGACAGAGCCGCCCGTGGGGGACGCGGGCTGCCACGGGCACACGCTGGGTGAGAGCAGGGTCGCGTCAGCGAAGTGGGGCGAGAATGATATCTGCGGGTGGTTCGTGCCTATGCGGGGACGGCCACGGGGGGCGGTGTGGACGAACGTAGGAGGAAGCGCCGAGTTATCGCTGCCAGCCTGGGAGGGCTCGTATCCTGTCACTGCTCCGACCGCTCCTCTGTCGCACTGCTGACCTCGTTCACAACCACGGCCCCGAAGTGGCTGTCGCATCCGCCGATGCCGTTGAGCTACGCCATATTGTATATGAGCGACAAGACCAATCTCAGGGAAGTATCACGTACAGGACATCGCCGTTCTGCTTCGCGTGGGTGTCTTGTTCAGGTGCCTCAACGGCGGCCTCCGTGGTGGTTACAACTTCGGCATCCTCCACAAGATCGCGAGCCAGAGGGAGCGCGACGAAGATGGGCACAATCAGGGTCAACGTCGCCGTCAGCGTCAGTGTCGGCGTTCGCATCCGGGACGACTTCCTCGCCTGTCCGCGGGCTGTCCTCTGCAGAGATAACTGCAGGCTCCTCGGTGTCGGAGGGACACTCGCGGTTCAATTCATCCAATTCGGTGGCGTCCACAGATTCGATAGCAGGCTGGGAGTCGTCCAAATCCTCAGTCGGGGCTACGGAGCTCTGCGCAAGCGATTGTATCGAAAGAACGCAGTCGTGATCGTTCTCCGGTTGTACTGAGGCATCGTCTATGCTAGCAGAGGACCCACTTGCCGCCTCGTCGGCTAGCTGCTCCGCTGTCACGGCGTGCTTCAACGGCGACTCATAATGCGCGTCCAAGTTGCTCGAGCAGAGGTTTGGAGAGGGCGGCCGAGAATTCTCCGCAGTAAGAGGGGTAAACAGGCCACTAGGACTTCGCCTGCGCGACGATACACTGCCACTGACCGAGGAACTCCGGCTGGTCGAAGCATCCACTTCCACAGGTGTAACAGGCACGCTTTACTTGGGACTAGGCGCAACGCTCGTCGGATCAGGAACTGTGGGGCCCACCGCGAAGGGCATGGGTACGCCCGGCTCGAGTTCACGCTCGTAGTGAACAGACTCCACTTGCACGCAGGAGCATCCACCTCTTCGGCTACAGGGGCTCCAATGATCTCTGCAGGGCCGTCGGCTTGCGCAGATAGATCAATATACTAGATCACTAATGAGCTATCGCAGCGGGTATAAGGGAAGCAGTGAATTCCTACCTCTACAGCGTCTTCTGCGGGTGCCACCACTCCTTCTGCTGGGACGCCGCAATCTTCCAGGTCCAAAGTGTCAGCGCCGGCAGCAAAATGGCTGTCGGGTTCGCTGGCGGCATACTCTCGGATGTCAACGACCAGCCGAACGGCGCTGTCTTCGCGGTCAGACAGCTCCTCAGTGATGGTGCTGGGACTGGTAGCGCATGCGTCGCCCGGCTCCTACGCGGCTCATGAGCCTTTGAATAGGGTAGTGAGTAGACGGGACCACTAACCGCGGTGCGTCTGCCTTCGGTGATAGGCTCCTCTACCTCGTACTCCACCACCTCGACAGATGAGCCTCAGAGTCCATGTCGCCTGGGGTTGCCCCGTCGATGTTTGGCTGTTGCCCATGGCCTGCATTTCTGGGCTCTGCACGGCCGGGTAGTCCAGAGGCGATTCACTCACGTCCAGTCGCTCTCGGCGGGGCTTCAGCAGCATGTTCCGCCACGGAAAGTAACTGAATACCCGCGTCAAAGATGATCACCGCGTCCGCTGTCTCGAGATTGATACCCAGACCGCCGGCGCGTGTCGAGAGCAGGAAGGCGAATGTAGGCATACTCGCACACGCTCCCGGCCTTTAGGCACCGTGGGCCATGTAATCGGGCGGGCGTTCAGGCCGCGCGCACGCAGGTGGGCGGAGAGCGGGCACAGGTATGGCGTGAGGATGGGGATTATCGGCGTTGGTAGCGTGCGGTGCACAGGCGCAACCGGGAGGGAAGGGGTCGCAAGCTGTGGAGGGAGCGCAAGGACAGAGAGGGGAATTCTCAGGAGGTGTGGGCGGAGGAGGGAGAGGAAGTGTGCGGTGTTTGCCGCGAGCTGGCTTGCGAGTTGGGTGGCCGTGCTGTCCTCGAGGAAGTCGAAGGAGCAGTCGGCTGAGATAATGTTTGCATAGCTAAGGGAGGTCGTGTAGATGAGCGGTCGGGCGTAGTTGAGCAGGTAGTCCCGGATCAGGGTGGCCGTCAGCAGGATGGCTGCTTGGTGTCAGCGAGGAAGAGTACGAGTCAGACGGCGCGCGTACCTCCTGTCCCTGCCAGTGCCTTCCCGAACGTGTGCAGCCGCGCGAGCACCCTGTCTTCCAGCATCAGGAAACCCGCTAACTATGTATATACGCGGAGACGTGAGCAAGTATCCACTAGGGGGACAGATCGCCAGTGCTGAGGGTGCACGTAGCGCACCAGCAGGCATGACGCGGGCGATAGTCACCACCTGCGCACATGTCCGGGGCCTGCGTAGGCAGCGGCGCGCGAGCTGCTCGTGGCGAGTGGAAGGGATCACACGAGTTCAAGACGGCACTGACCAGCGCGACCGTGGGTCTAGCTCCACGGACACCGCGCCGGTGTGCCATTCAATGACAGCTGGAGGAGCTGCACTGGAGTGACAACGTTGCGCGTGCAGGAGACGCAANGGCGCGCGAGCTGCTCGTGGCGAGTGGAAGGGATCACACGAGTTCAAGACGGCACTGACCAGCGCGACCGTGGGTCTAGCTCCACGGACACCGCGCCGGTGTGCCATTCAATGACAGCTGGAGGAGCTGCACTGGAGTGACAACGTTGCGCGTGCAGGAGACGCAACTGTGACCATACCATGCTGCCAGACTCGACAGTGGCCGGTGGCTATGATTGGGCACGCGCCGGGCGCATGGCACGATGGCTCGGAAAGGGTGGGATGTACTGCGATCGACTATCATGCTGGCGACGAGCAGCCGGCGGGAGCGATGGAAGGGCGCGAGCATTCCCATTCGAGGGGAGCCTATTTGACCAGTGCAGCGGTGGCGACCTCTGGCCGCGGACAGGTCCACGCCTGGCTGACAAACGCGGACGGATCGCCCCCGCTCAAGCGAGCGGCTGCGCGCACCTCGCGCGCACCGACCTACGTGGTGCCAGGCTCAGCGAGGGTGACACTGCTACTTTACGGCCGGGTTCAGGACCATCCGGGCTCGCAGTTGATGCAGCGCGTGCCGCCACACGTTCGCCGTCGGCCACTCGAAACAGTGATTCGGGAGGTGCAGGCGGGAACGAGCAGAGGATAAGGTGCATGGCAGAGCGTGATGGATACGTACTGCCGATGTACATGGTACGCGAGAGCTGGTAGAGCGTCTGCGACGCAGCGTACCAGGGAAGGCCTTGTTCAGCGAGGGCCGTGCTGCTGAGGGTGAAGTCGGGGTTCAGGATCGCCAGCTGATCATACTCCTCGCCGTTCTCGTAGAATAGGAGCTGCGATAGGAAGGGGAAGTTCTGCGCGTTCCATGTGTTCCGCGCGTAGCATGCGCAGAACGCGAGGCTACGTGACAATCAATACGAGAAGGCACAGAGCGGCAGACGGCAGACTCACATGCACGTGATGACACCAGCAAACAGGGACAGCTGCGTTGCGAGGGGAGTGAACAGGGAGCCGATGGCGCCTCCACCAGAACCGATGTAGTTCCAATCGAGCGGCAGCGCGAAGAGACCGAGACCCTCGTTTCCGGCGGCACCCCCGAAAATGCGGGTGACCCAGGGGCTCTTGCGGTCCGCGAGGCAGATGATAGAGATACCCGTGAGCGTGCTGCGCGCGGGGCTGTCAGCAACGGGCGCGAAGGACGGGCGCGCGGGCGACGTACGGAGCGATGTACTCTGGGAACCATTCCCATACGAAGATGCCGACGAGGACGGCCCAGAAGAAGATGCGGCGCTTCCGCTGGGTGAAGACGCCGCCGCCGCGGTGCATGGCGTCGAAGAGCTGCACCTGGGGCATGAGGAAGGGGTAGACCGCCCATGTGGGGTAGACGAGGTAGTCACGCGCGAGGCCGACGAGACCGTAGCCGATGAGCTGGGACGCAATGAGCCTGTAACGCGCCATGGGCGATTAGTATGCTGCTGCGAGCATGAGGAAGAGCACAGTAACGTACGTGAAGATGCCAATGGCGGGGTTCACCGCGACGTGGTAGTACAGGTCCTGAGCGGCAAAGGCGGAGATGGCGATGGCCTGGTCGGATGCGGTCGTCTAGCGGGCGCGTGGTCGTCAGAAAGCCGCTCGGTGGAGGCGAGGCATGTCTACTGACCGACATGATGCTGATGGCGACGTGCTCCTTGAGATCTATGACGCGATGGCGTGTGAGCGCGATAAGCTAGGCAGATGTGGGGAGGACATACTGAAGGGGCCGGGGTTGACGAAGCGCCAGAAGCGGTTGTCGCGGGTGCGCATTTGGGGGGTCGCGTGGTTGGGGCCGGGGAGAACGATCTCGAGACCGCGGCCGAGAATGAAGGCGAAGACCTGGAGGAAGAGGCCAGAGACTTGGACGGTCTGCGGGCGGAAATACTGCAACGATGGCTTAGCACGGTTGTGGACGACGGAGAAGAGGGGGGATCATACGAAGAGTTCACCGAGCACTGCAGCGAAGCAGGCAAGGCCGAGACCGAGGAACCAGGTGCGGAGGGTGAGGATGGGGAGGGATGGGTCGTCGTCGAGAGATACGAGACGGAGGGCGTAATCGGTGTCCTTCTCAATGGGACGCTCCTTGCCGGAGGCGTCGAGGTCGATGGCACGGACATCCTCGGAGACCTAGAGAGTGGTGAGCTTGTGGGATAAGGAGAGAGGGAGTTGCTCACATCACCGATGTCGGCGGCATTGAGCTGAGCCGGGTGGGTGGGGAGGTGGTGGTCGAGCGGACCCTTCTCGTTGACGATGTCGTGGATGGCAGACGCCTTCTCGTCCGTGATGGACGAGCCGGACGTCTTGCGCTCGATGGTGGCCATGGCAGCTTAAGAGCCCGTCGGGGACGGGTGGCGATGGCGCGAGCGACGAGAGAGGACGGGAGCCTGAGGAAGGAGAAACTCTGGGAACCATTCCCATACGAAGATGCCGACGAGGACGGCCCAGAAGAAGATGCGGCGCTTCCGCTGGGTGAAGACGCCGCCGCCGCGGTGCATGGCGTCGAAGAGCTGCACCTGGGGCATGAGGAAGGGGTAGACCGCCCATGTGGGGTAGACGAGGTAGTCACGCGCGAGGCCGACGAGACCGTAGCCGATGAGCTGGGACGCAATGAGCCTGTAACGCGCCATGGGCGATTAGTATGCTGCTGCGAGCATGAGGAAGAGCACAGTAACGTACGTGAAGATGCCAATGGCGGGGTTCACCGCGACGTGGTAGTACAGGTCCTGAGCGGCAAAGGCGGAGATGGCGATGGCCTGGTCGGATGCGGTCGTCTAGCGGGCGCGTGGTCGTCAGAAAGCCGCTCGGTGGAGGCGAGGCATGTCTACTGACCGACATGATGCTGATGGCGACGTGCTCCTTGAGATCTATGACGCGATGGCGTGTGAGCGCGATAAGCTAGGCAGATGTGGGGAGGACATACTGAAGGGGCCGGGGTTGACGAAGCGCCAGAAGCGGTTGTCGCGGGTGCGCATTTGGGGGGTCGCGTGGTTGGGGCCGGGGAGAACGATCTCGAGACCGCGGCCGAGAATGAAGGCGAAGACCTGGAGGAAGAGGCCAGAGACTTGGACGGTCTGCGGGCGGAAATACTGCAACGATGGCTTAGCACGGTTGTGGACGACGGAGAAGAGGGGGGATCATACGAAGAGTTCACCGAGCACTGCAGCGAAGCAGGCAAGGCCGAGACCGAGGAACCAGGTGCGGAGGGTGAGGATGGGGAGGGATGGGTCGTCGTCGAGAGATACGAGACGGAGGGCGTAATCGGTGTCCTTCTCAATGGGACGCTCCTTGCCGGAGGCGTCGAGGTCGATGGCACGGACATCCTCGGAGACCTAGAGAGTGGTGAGCTTGTGGGATAAGGAGAGAGGGAGTTGCTCACATCACCGATGTCGGCGGCATTGAGCTGAGCCGGGTGGGTGGGGAGGTGGTGGTCGAGCGGACCCTTCTCGTTGACGATGTCGTGGATGGCAGACGCCTTCTCGTCCGTGATGGACGAGCCGGACGTCTTGCGCTCGATGGTGGCCATGGCAGCTTAAGAGCCCGTCGGGGACGGGTGGCGATGGCGCGAGCGACGAGAGAGGACGGGAGCCTGAGGAAGGAGAAAGCATGGCCTGGTAGCTTATATGTATGTTCTGGAAGCAAGCCTGGGAGCGAAGAGTAGGCAAGGTGGGCCTCATTTCCTAACGTGGGCAGCGGCATCCAACAGTGTGCCGTAATCTGCAACGAACGAGTCTTCCGCGGGCTCATCGGAGCCCAGCCTGACAGGCAGGCTAGGCCTCCCACGCATACCCTCAGCTTGCCGAACCATCGCTCAGGTGCCGCCTGAGCGACCTTGCACGGGTACGAGACACTCGGACCTCGACGCGCATCCTGTCGATTTGCGTCGAGGGCGGGGGGTCTTGGCCAGGATCATCTGGATGCCAGGGCTCTCTGCGCGTGCACGCCGGGGCTGCGGTTCCTCAGCCGGCAGTGGCGGCAGCTCTTTGTCAAGCGTCTTCTTCCTCGGACTGGGTAACGCCTTCGGTACGGGGATCACTACTATCTCGTCGTCACGTCCGTTCAGCGGGGGATAGTCGCGCATGTCGAGGACGAGATGGAGTCGTTCGCGTGGTGCCCTCGCCCATGACGCGAACCGTGGCCGCACGCACAGAGAGCTATGCCCATGGTGTGAGTCACGTCCCTGCTCTGAGTGATCATTGAGTGTAGACACACCTATGCGTGCCAGGCCGAAGAGTGCTTCACGTACTTGCACCTGGCCGCCTTCTCGATGCTGTTCTTGCAGTTCGGAAACACCCGTGTGTTCGCTTTGATCCACTGCGACGTGCCCGCGCCCTCGCACGCGGTCTTAAGCCACACCTCGAGGAGCTCGCACACGATCGGTCGGTGGTCCGAGTCGAGCCCACACCCGAAGAAAAACGCGTTCCCGGCGCCGCACTCCACCGGTGGCAACTTTGTCTGTAGGCTGGCATCCATCGGAAGTGCTGCAAGAGAATAGACGCGATTGACGACTGCGCGTCAAGGGGGGGGTCGGCGTAAGGGCGGAGCGAGCAAGGAAGGTGAGCCTGATCAAATAACGCACCTCGAGCCCTATGATACTCGCTATTGTGCGAATGTCGTCGTCCATGCGCTGCTGAAGACGCGCCGACGGAAATCTCTCGTACTCCACGTGCGGGCACTTCGATTGCCCCTTTCCTTGCGCGCACTTTTGTTGAAGTCGGTCTCGTTGGCCTGCAGAAAGGGCGGTCAGTCGCGGTGGCACCAATGCGGCAGGTGGGAGGCAGCATACGTCAAGACCTTCAGAGTCGTAAGGGTCACAGGGGTAGCCGTCGGAATCGCCGCCCATGGTCGTGCAGAGGATTCGTCGGGCAGGTGGCAACTTGAAGCGGGGTAGGTGCAGTCAGAGCAGCGGCTCCCAGTGGGGGCCTGCGTCTGGTTGAAGAAAGCGACTGGTGGTGAGACTGTCGGGTCCTGCTGCTTCAAGAGAGGGGCCATCCAGAGCGCGGCGGGGTCATCAATCGTCCCCGAGGGGTCAAATTAAAGCCTCATCGCCGGGTCGTGCATGGTCCTCTCTACTGATGTGGCAGCAGGGGCTCGAGGCGAGGCGTGTACCTCTGGCCCAGCTCGAGCAGCTCCCTCTCGAGTACGTCCCGGAGCCCATCGACGATGTTGTGCGCAAACGGCCTGCGCATGGAGGGCTCGGCGCGCGACGCGCGCATCCCGTCGTGCACCGACGCGTGGATGTGCTCGTCAAACACGAGGGCGTCACCGGGCTGCGGGACCGCGGAGAAGAAGCCGACATTCGTGTCGAACCCAGAGTTGAAGAGAAGCGCGGCGGGCGCGCTGAAGAACCTCGCCAGGCGCGCCTCAAGCGCTGCGTGCGCGGG
>MPVS01000451.1:0-17188 GCA_001931775.1 Fomitopsis pinicola
CCCGGAGAGTGCTCGAGAACAAGGAGGTGGTGGCGGTCGAGAGCCACGCCGTGAGCGCTACCACTCGGAGCGCCCATCCTCGACGCGGGCTCGTGACGCTCGACGCCCTTAGGGTCGAGCGCGTCGTCGAGCACGTTGAGCGCGTCGTTCGGCGCGGAAATGATATACTTGATGTCGTGGCTCATCTGCGAGCGCACGACGCTGGAGTTTGCGAGCTCCGACTGGGTCTCGCGGTACACAACGTATGGTTGTGTACCTATACCCTCCCGGGTTCGGGGCCGTGTCAGCTCGTTGCGGCGTTTGTTGGGCTTGTACGCAAGCTCAACAGCAGTGGTGCCGTCGAGCTCGGCGCGTATATCCGCTCCAGACGCGCCGAGCTTTGTCGGCGTAACTGGAGTCACCGGAGCCTGGGCCTCCAGGTGGTTCTGAGCAGGCTCGATGTTGGCTTGGGGCTGCTCAGTGCACGGCGTGTGTTCAACCTCACGGTTGGACAGCGCGTGCTCCGTGGTTGCTTCGGCTGAGTTCTCCTGGTCGGAGGACTCAGTCGGAGCGGTCCGCGTGCGCGACAAGTGGCTGCGGCTGCTGGTGCTCGCCGAAGACAGTGCCTCGTCGACGGATGCAATCAGATCCTCGCGGGTCTGTCTGCATTCCTCGAGCACGGCGTTGATTCGCTCTTCGCTCGCTGCGAGCTTTGCCCTGATCTCCGCGCGCAACGCCTTCTCGAACGACGCCGAAGGACTGCGGGAGCTGCGGCTGCTCCGAGTTGCCTCGGAGATGTTTGCTTTCGACTCAGACATATATTTGAGTCTGGCTGGGTCGACTAGAGGTGGTTGTAGATCATTCTTCAAGCTATAAACTTCAACAACGGAATCTCATCTAGGGGGTCTTATGAAGTCCTAGTTTGGAGGAGCGCAAAAAAGTGTAAGAATGTTGCCTTATCCAAGTGCCCGGTATGCGCTGTACCCAGTCTCTATTGAAGAGGATCTGTCTACAGTAGTGCATACATGAGCGGTTAGGATAAAGGACTTGTTCTGTCTAAGTGCGCTGGCGCGCGATACGGAGGCATAGACCAAATATGGACAAATATAAGAGATAAGATAAGGGCCTATACTTGCAGGCCCCCATATGTCCCGTACCAACTCCTTACAGCTTCGCGCCATAGCAGTAGGGTCTGGAGATCGTACTTTCTGGCTGTGTGTACAGCATCGCATGTCAGGTCAGTGCCATTGCACCAGGATAATATGTAGACGCTCCGAAGTGAGTTGAACAGTGACCGTTGTAGGACGTCGTGAATCAATCGCAGGTCCATCGTCCCGAAGTCGCTACCGGGGTGCGTCGAAGTAAAGGGATCGTCAACGGGAAAAGACACAGATAGCGACACCCTAAGGGTACGGATGGGGCTGGAAAGGTGGGAAATAGTCTCGTGGAGTGCGGTGACGACCCCTTGCCAGGAATCCTTCTTGTTCGGGTGAATATCCAGTTTCACGACCGACAAGCGGCACCTGGAGCTGGCATACTGATATATCACGTATTGTAGTTACAGTACAGCCGTGATACATAAAATGTTGTGCTACAATACAGCCCTACAGCCTGTGTTCCGTGATATATGACAAGCCATCTGTCATATATCACAGATGTGCTATTACCATATCCGGCCTGGATCACTGACCTGTTATATATTACAATACCCGACCAAGCTGGCTGCCTGGTGCTGCAGCTCAAGAATATAATCCTTATATTTATTACATAAGGTCAAATTCTGCATACAGACAGTGGTCATGCATCGAACGAGCGTAGCGGGCGATGTTGGGCGGGGGCGGCAGGCGCGGGGACCCGGTAGGCGCACGGCGGGCAGGCGCTTGGAGATCCGTTATTATCGGGGAAGACGATCGGCGGCGGCATTCAGACATGATGTCATGTCTGCCTAAGCGCCGAGAACTGGCCCGGTAAGGAATCACGGTGGCTCAACGCCTTTCTAAGCGCCGATAGCTTTCCTGATATGGAATCATTGTGGCTGAACACTTTGACAACAAAACATCGCATTATGGCAGCGGAAGCAATGGGAATACTTTCGGATGGAAATTTAATAAGTTATCGATGATATAGCACTCGTCTGAGCCTACTAAGTACACACAAATAAGCTTAGTCACTGTGCAATTCACTGCCGAAGAACAAGGTGACACCATTCAACCAATCAGAGAGCGGATAACGGCCAGCGTAATTTTGCGACGTTCATTTTGCAGTTCCTGGCATTGTATAGACCTGTATCATTCACTATGTAGGCAGTAAGTAGTTGGCAGGTTATGCAACATTGATACTGAAACAAGAAACACGAAAACACAACCAAGGATCGAGGTATGCCTTCAAAGCACAGTGTTACCTATGTACCGTACTAATGACACTATAGCAAAGTGCTCATATGTTGACCATGATTTCTATAGTCTCAGAACACGGTTCGTTTTGTCTGCTTTTTTAGTATGACGTACTTTGGAGCTATCAAAATCAAACCCAGGCCTTACTACACCCGTACGTTGTGTGTATGAGCCTCAATACCGTGTTTCGGGCGCGAAAGGCTGGCCGAGCAGTGAGCGCTAACGCGATGTACACGCCCCGGAGATGCCTAATATGGTAGTTTTTGACAGCGCGCCACCGCTGCACCTCGTTGTTGAGCTCAACTTCCTAGTTTGTTACCTGATACTGTTTACTGTGCTTAGTATAAGACACATAAGATAGAATACCAGTTTTATATACGACATCCAGGATGAGTGCTGTATTACCGCATTTGTAACATCGCTTCGTGATTACATAATGTGGTAATGTTTATGAACGGCATTTACTACTTGCTATACACGCGGTACCAAGTGGTCGGGCCCTGTACTTCGTGCTCCTATCATTCACGATTTGTCTGTTTCGGGTACCATCCAAAGAGGCTATCTACACCGACGGTTATGGTATTGGGGCGCTGTCTGCCCCGAAAAGGAAATGTTGGTAGTGGCGCGGCGCAGTGCAGACAAATATGGTGCCGGCGCGCTGCCGCTGGCGCTGTTGGACTGTAATATATTACAAATGTACTGTAATATATCACGATATACATCCACAGTCCCCTATTGTAGCACAACAGTTTATGTATCACGGCTGTATTGTAACTACAAGTCCGTGATATATCAATATGCCGGTTACGCCTGCAAGCGGGTGCAGAGGGCAAGGACACTGCGGCCTAATCCATAAATGGACGGTGTGCCTCAAGAACTGGACAGGCTAATATTTGTCTTCGAAGGTCTTCCAAAGCTTGTCGGTAGCATGTGGCGTCCTTGCGATGGAGTAGAAATAACATTGATTCCTTGTTCGTCATGAGTAGGAGCGGACAGGTCGCGCTATAGGTTGAGTGCATACGGTGCACAGATCGTGCAATAACCCAAGCCTGGACTCGGACGTGAACCTCCGATGGTCCTCGAGGAGCTATAGGCCTTGTGTAAATCACCTTGATCTCGTCAGCTGGTACGTATAACGTAGCAATGAGGCGCACAGGACTGAGGAAGCATGGACCTGCCAGTGAGTATCCGAAGCCGCATCCGGAGTAATTGAAACAGCCTCGAAACCACTGGCAACTGGCAGCCTGACAGTCTACATACCATGAGGCCGCTGCAATGAATCGAGGGAGTAAGCGGTTAGCCTTCTGGCCGGAGGAGAACACCGCCAACTCGAACAAGGGAGGAGGAGGAGGAGGAGGAGGAGGACGCCTCGGCCACGGACCATCACGTGCACCAGAACGCGAAGAGCGCGCACGAATGGAACTGTGCCTCCTCCTCTCGTCTTCTGCGTGCTTTCCTTCGCATACTATCTTTTTACTGTCACGTCATTGAGTTGAAAGAGGTCGGCATACTGCTCCCCTGACCTTCGTACCTCTCAGGCTGTTGGTCATTCCCGCCGCCCGGCAAGGACAACTTTGCATGTAGCACTGCCCGCCTCGCTCGTACTTCTGGATTTGACTACGGGCACCATGCAGGTATTTCCTCCGACTTCCGAGTTTCACGATGGTGTCATATATGACTCGCTTTTATACTGCCCATAGCCACCTCACTGCTGCCTCTGCAAACGACAAACCAGGAGCCGGCAGTCTCGCAACAAGGGGTGTCGTAAGAGCATGCACGACGCCGGATAACAATATTTCAGAACGAACGATGAGATGTAATTAGGAAAATTCGTGTAGGTGAGTTGTGCTCTGTCATGCAAATCGTCGGCTCTGATGACGTCTCTGTTGTTCTCAACGTCGTCCCCCGGGTGAATCGATGACGTGTGAGCCGTTGTGCTATATGAATGCACCTTCAACTCAGTCACCAATCGAAGTAACGAGGGTGGAGGGCAAAAACGCCTCTGGATCACGTTTTGCACTGATTGTCTAGGCATCGGCGGCGCGGTGGGCACGTTCCCGGTGGGCACCCGCTCCACGGACGACGTGCACGTCGCAACCCTCAACTGAACTGCTAGGTGACAACCGCCTCTACCATCCGGTCCAGCAGTGTGGTGAAAGCGTGGATAGGGGTAGCCCTGCGTATGGATTGTCTCGAATGTGCGACGTGTACGTTCCCTCAGTGACATATATGCGCCGTTGTGCTGATTTCTCGCGGGCAGCCGCGACTCCAACAGCGTGTCGTCTTCAAAGTGCTGGGCTTGCCCCTCCCACATGGTATCTTGTTTCGCCGCTGCGTCCCTGGCCCTGTGCTTCCTCTGGAATCTCGGGAATACGGTTGCGGCGACCAGCGGCTTGTCCCCAACGGGCACCTCTGTGTTCTAATTTCGCCTATGCATGTTGCACGAGAGCTTGGGCGGGCGAGCAGACCTCGCTGGACAGCCAGAGGCGCGTTCGTCTTCCCCGCGGGCCACCGAGGCACTATTGGACCTGCCGCCATGCGTCAGTCAAGCGGGATACAGGCACACGACATGCGCAGTGGGGCTTCCTCAACACGCATGCTTTTGTATTCTCTTGACACGGTCAAAGGCCTATATGCGCTCCGGCTGCAAGTGAAGCACGCACCTCAATGTAATTCGGCAAGTTGTTCTCTTCGTCCGATTGACTCTGCTGAAATTCGCATGTAGAGCGCTCGGGACAGCGTCAGTCCGGACTCCGTAGCCATGAATCCCGTTACCAACGTGTCACTTGCGTTCGCAACTGACAGGTATACGCGTCGACAAACCGAGAGCTATATAGATACGTGTCCTCGCCCTGAAGGAGACAAGGCAAGTATCATCGTACTGCTATGCCGTACCCGGAGCCGCGGTAAAGGTATACTCAGGGGACAGGGAGGCTGAATGAAAGGGAAGATCTAGTACCGAACGTATCGTTCAGCGACGCAGAAAAGAATCAACAACAACAGCAACAACAACAGCCCTCCGAGTCGCTGTCCCTTACCAGATCCTGCTCGGTCCCCTCAGCAAGGTTCTCCCCATTCTCCTCAAGCTGGTCTGACGCCACTGGCACGGTGAGTACGGCCTCGCCTCCGGAGGGCTGCGCTTCCTCCCCGATATCAACCTCGCCAGTTTCTTCTGGTTTGGTGTAGCTGAGGTACCTGGCCTTCGCCCATTGAACCTCTTCGTCTGACGGTTCACTGAAGCCTTCAACCGTCAAGATCCCGCGCTTGTCCCAGGGCTCCAGGATCAAGCGGATCCGGCGCTCCATCTCCTCCGCTGTGAGCACGGCGTCGCACGTAAGGCGGGTAGAAACTCCTATGGGCCGTAATTGTATGTCGGCGTCCTGAAGCAAATCGAACAGTGGTTGTTTCATGAGGTCATGAATCGACCCCAGGTCGATCGTCCAGAACTCGCTATCAGGAGGCGCCGAAGCGAAGGGACTGTTCTCTGGTGCTGGTATGTCTATAACGACCCGAAGGGTTCGGATCAAGGGGCTAGAAAGGTGGGAAAGTGTCTCTTGGAGCTCGGTGATGATTCCTCGCCATGATTCCAGCGGTTTGACTTCAATGACCAGCTCCACGGTCGACAAGTGTGTGCAGCCCGCGAGGATACCCAGATTCTGTGCTAGTTTGATTGCCATCATCAGTGAGAACCCGTAAAATGAGGTGCAGTGCGTACGTACAATATCCTGGGTCATGATGGAGATAAGTCAATGTTGGACCAAGCTTCCGGAGTATTTCATTGCAAGCTCCTTCAACCTCCTGCGGTTCGTCCGAGTCGACGTCGACCCGCAGAGACAGACGCGTGCAACCGTCACATATTTCTGTCAATGCCAGCCATTGGGCTAGTCTTGAAAAAAGGGTAGACTCCAGAAAATGCAAGTTTACATCACTGAGATGGGGACTATGCACGGGTGGAAATCCTAAGGGAGGATTTACAGTACCGGGACTTACAAGCCTGCCCTCGACAAGGTCGAGCTCGCGTAGATTCTTCAGTCCACATATAATGTTGCGCAGGTCGGTGAATGACTGGAGCCGGAAGTTCTGCAACCTCAAGTGGATCAATGCAGAGAAGCACGAAAAGCGGAGTGTAAAGGAGGAGTGATATGGGGGCTGGATGAGGTTAACGAGCACGAGGCATGTAAGAGAACACATAGATCTCCCAAGCACCATCGGGACTGTTGAGAAGTGCTCCCGCTGTGAGGGAGCGTCTCCAGCCTGTCGGACGTCGAGAGATCGTGTTGCAGCGAGGTATTCCCTTGACCTTGCGCTTCGCAAGGAAAACCGAGTGACAGCATCATACGCAGTGCGACTCTCGATAACGACACGAGAGTAGAGAAGAAGCTGACTGTGATGGTGCCAAGCACGGCACACGAGGGCACAGTTGTAGAGGTCCCTCGTCTCCCAACGGAGAAAGTCAATGGCGTGCTCGAAAAGCTCGGGAGGGATGCGGTCGGTAATGAATCGCTGGAGAGGGCGTACAATGGTCCTGCGTTTGCTCCGGTTGTGATCCATCCAATCATAGCCCCAGTAGTAGGTGTTCCAATCGATACCATCGGGATCGACCGCAGGCGCAGCATCAGGTGACAGAGGGCGAAGCTTGCGGAGCGAGGTTTGATGCTCCAGGCGTGAATAACATTCAGGACATCCCGTGTAGGGCTCGGGTGCGGCGTGGGGTGTAGAAGGAGGTTCTTGCATATTCGTCGCCGAGACCTCGCGCTGCCAAGTATAAGAGCTAGTCATCACACCAGCGTAGTAGTGAGTAATAACATATAAAACGTGAATATGAGCTCACCCTGTAGACGAATGCGAATAACTAGAGCCAGATGGTTACTGCTGCGAGGACGCAACACTGGAATGCCCAGGTGGCAACGTCAACCTGTGCGAGGAGAGTGTGGAAGGGGGATGGGTGGTGCTCGGTGAGACTGCGCGAAGGCGAGCCTTGAAGGATGCGGCTCAGGAGTGAGGCTGGATGGTGTCGATCTATATGTATAGCAGCTCATGGGTGTCGTGGAGGTAAGCCTCCGTGCCTCGCATCACCGCGCGCCGCGCGCCCGTTGGGTCGACATGCCGACGTCTGTCACCGTGATTGGCTCATGTCAATCGAACCGTACGCGTACGTACTGACTCTCGGGAGCATTGCGCTGCCTGACCAGAGCATGCAATGACGATAATGTGATGTTGCGACCTACGCAGAAGACATCAATATGCAGTACTAGGTTGAAGTGTGCTCATGAAGGTGAGCAGCATAATACATCAACGATCGTCGACACTTATCTGGGCGGCAGATAATCTATCAAACCGGGAGGCTGTAGAAGCGCAAGGGGTTGACGGGTCTTCGAATCCTCATGGAAAGCGTGTGGTGTCCTGAATCGGAGTAGCACTGCAAGGCCTTCATATCCTTCTTTGTGCAATCTTGTATGAAGCACACGAGTCAGACATCCATCTGTCGGTTCAGGCTGTGGGTTGTGAACAGGGCGGCGACTCGCGACTTCACTGGCCCGAGATTATACCTTGACTGATGCGACGTTGAGAACAGCGAGTGATTATTGTCCCAGTAGATTGTGCGTAGTTCGTCCACAGCTATTACGCCTACAGTTTAACTTGAAGTCGTCCGTGACGCGTGACGCGTGACGCGGTGCATCGCGAACGCACAAAGTCATCACGGTTACGAGAGCGCGCGTGAGTGGGCGCCTCTGTTAGTGTTTTTTTTTTTGTTTTTTTGAATTCCACATGTTTAGGGCCCGTATCTACGATACATGCAGGCTCCATAACTACCGGCGAAAATCAGTCATAGGACCCTAGTACGCCTTGCGGCTACCTGCTCAAGCGGGTCCCGTGTTACCCTCTTGCAACCCTGGGGTGAATCGTAAGGCAATCAACCACAAAAGTAGGTAAGGAACTCTGTGACCATAAGCTAAGGGAAAGTCCGAGCCCAAGGCGAGCCACCAAACACATCGAGGCGCAGCAGGTGCAACTCCCCCCAGGACCGGCCTCGCCCGTCGCGACCACAGCGACCTGTCGTCCTTGTCTTCTACCGGAGGCCCCCCTCGGGGACGTCGGGGTGAGGGGCTTATACCGTGTCGAACAGCGAGCGTGAGGGGAAAGTGGGTACATAACTTCGCATGCCTCTCCGTCGTATCCTTCGGGCCACTTCTGGCACTTGTCTTCATCATCTGTTGTTTCTCCTTACCGATTTGGCGCGCGGGGGGCAAGCCTATGGGCGGCGCCGAAGCGCCTCCCGACTGGGTGCGATTGTCGGTGTCGCTCGCGTTAGGTTCCCCGTGTCCACATTCCGGACCCTCGGCAGCCAGAGCTCCTCCGCGGTGCGGTGAGTATTAGCCTCTTGCCTAGCCTCTCCTCCAATGCGACGCCTCCGCCTCGTCTCTCTGGTTTTCTTCTCGCCACCCCACGCCTCAGAATACGATTTATCCCAGGGGCCGCAGGCGCCCCGGAGCTTACGGTCCGCAGTAAAGCATCCCGGACTCAACGGAGTCTCCCGGGAGAGTGGGCGGGGGCTAGGGCACGTTACTGAGGGAAGGGGAGGTCCTTCGAGGATGGAAAGAAGGGTTGGAGAGAGGAGGGGGATGCGAGGCCGGGAGCCTCAAGTGGGACGTCGGAGTCGACGATGTGCGATCTGTGACACTCGATGGGCGATCGTTGAGTTGCGCCGGTTTGTTGATGTGCGTAAAGCGATGGTCGAGTTAGGCGACACTAGGGAATGTGGGGGCCGAGTTGGACGGCCTTGACGCGAGGAAACGAGGGTGAATTAGGAGGGGGTGGGTAGGTAGATGGGCTCCGATAAGCGGGCGCCTAACGGAGGTGATGGTGGTACGAGGTCAAGGAGCGATGACCTCTGTTAGTGTTACACGTCGCTCAGAGTCAGATCCCGTCTTCTACGCGCTCCCCCATAGCTGATCTCTTCACTACCACGCCTCTGAGTCGCATCAGGTCGCAACAGGTCGACATATCTTCAACATTGTCTCCCTCAGCTTTGGCTCCGATTTGGCGAAACCTGGCAAGGACGACCTTCAATTGCATGTAGCACCGCCTGGCTCACACTACGAGCACCATGCATGCAGCTGCTGCCCTCGACTACGGAACACCTCGATTGTGGCAATTCAATACTCCCCTCTACACTGCGTACAGCTAACGGATGCCGCTACAAAGGGCAAGTCTCCCTCGTCAATATTTCAATATCGGGTCAAGGGGTGTCGTAGGAACATGCTCGCTTGATGACGACGCATAGAATATGGAGGGATGGAATAAAGGCAGTGTGTGTCGGTGCGTCGTGCGCTGCAATGCAAAATGTTGTCTCTGCTTACGCCTCTGTTGTTATTAGCACTGTTCTCGGCACGATGGCTTGTGAGCTGTTGTGCTACATATGCGATGGCACCTTCATCTCAGTGAACGAAAGTGATGACAACTTGATGACAACTGAGGGTGAGCCCGGGAGATAATTTGTATATGTGCGTGGGCGGCGCGGTGAGCACGTTCCCGGAGGGCACGGCGCGCACGTCACAATCCTCGGACATATGCTAGGCGACCTCCACCCTTGACATCCGGGGTGACTGGTGCCCTCTGCCGGGACAACGGGGAAGACGTAGATCCTCCTCCTTCATGTTTGTATGGGTCGTCTCGTATGACGCTATCGGTCGCCTCTCTTTCTCCTCATCGCTCCGTTTGGTAGCATCGATACATGCACCCCCCTACGACAGTGCATATGCGTTTCTCTGCCGTGTATATACGCTGATGTGATGGTTCTACGTGGCAGGCCCCGCTCATAGAGCGCGTCATCTTCTTGAGTGACGATCATCCTCGGCCCGCCTCTTGCATGCGATATCTTGCGTCTCTACTAAATTCTGGACCCCTTTGCTTGTCTTGGATTCTCAGAACGGGCACGATCAGCGGGCACGCAATATGGCCACAGGCGCATTTGTCCTCCCCGCTGTCGGACGCGCTGCAAGGCTACGTCGGTTAGGAGGAGTACAGGCACGCTAAATACAATCCAGCTTCTTCCGCGGGCTTACTATTGTGTCCCCCTAGCGCGGCGAAATGCGCCGTTGAGGTACGGGTTGTCTAGCGGGTTTCCGTGTCAGATCAAGTGCTGATATTTGCGTGTAGAGCGCTCATGACGATATTGACCGCGGTACGTATTGATGTCGACTTCGTGTATGCGCGTATACTCATAACTGCGCACCGCAGTATACCGCGTGCTTTGTTCTGGTGGTGCAGACCATGGGAGTACTCACTAACGGACTAGAAACGATCAATTGCGCGCAACGTATCATACCTCAGCCATAGAGCCTTCGGCGGCCGTGTTCTTCACACTCATCTTGAATAAACAGTTCACCAGACAACTACTCATATCAGGGAAAATAAGAGTGTCTCTGATAGATACCACGGCGGATAGCGGGCGACATGCCAGAGAATTACGAGTACGTATCTTCTCGATATGCACTGTTATGCCTCACTCCCGTCCGCAGAGTCCTCGATTTCATCCTCAGAGTCTTCGCTTCCTTCCCCTGAGTCCTCACCCTCACCCCCAGAGTCCTCGCTCTCACCCCCGGAATCCTCGCTCTCATCTCCAGTATCCTCGCTTTCCTCCCCAGAATCCTCGCTCTCGTCCCCTAGATCCTCGCTTTCGTCCCCTAGATTCTCGCTTTCGTCCCCTTGAGTTTCCGCTCTCATCCTCAGAATCCCCGCTTTCATCCCCGGAATCCTTGCTCCCGTCCCAAGAACTCCTTGATGTTTCCTCCGGAGACGCCTCCGACCACAACTCTTTCAGCCCCCTGGCTTCCTGCGTCCGAGTCCTCCCCGGCTCCAGCTCCAGCTCTCTCATTTTCTCGTACGTGAGTTCATCGCGTAGGCGTTCTACCGTAAGGATCCGGCGCCTGTCCCAGGGCTCGAGGATCAAGCGGATCCGGCGCTCCATCTCGTCCCCTGTGAGTACAGCATCGCTCGCCAGACGAGGTTCACGGTGCCATACATCTATACCGGCACGCTGAAGCGAGTCGAACAACGGCACTTTGATGAGGTCGTGGATCGATTGTAGGTCGATCGCCGAGAACTCGCTTTCGGGCTGCGCCCAGGCGGACGATTCTTGCATCTCTATAACGACCTGGAGGGTACTGATCACAGGGCTAGACAGGTGGGAGAGTGTCTCGTAGAGCGCCGTGACGAGTCCTTGCCAGGAATACTGTTCGTCGAGCCCAACCTCCAGTTTCACGGTCGACAAGCCGGTGCAGCAGGCGAGGGCATCTAGACGTTGCCCTAGTTGCATTGTCATTAGTGAGAGCTTCTTAGACAAGCTGTAGTGTGTAGATACCAGATCCCGGATAAAACAGGTTGTGGTCCAGAGAATTGAGTGATGGACCCAGCTTCGCGAGCAGTTCAGCACAAGGTCCTTCCCAAGGTCTTCCCCAGTGCCGCCCGTCGGTGGGGAACCACAGGAACAGACTCGCACAACCGCGGCATACATCTGTAGATATTATCCACTGTGCAAGTGCGGAGAAAAGAATGTGCCCCAGATTGCTGAAGGCTACTTTGCTGAGATGGGGAGCATCCACAGGCGGAAATCCTGAGGAAGGATTGGTAGCTCCAGCCTTTGAGACAAGCTCGCCGTCGAGCAGATCGAGCTCGCACAACTTCTTCAGTCCACAAATGATGCGGCGTAAATCAGAAAATGAGTTGAGCCGGAAGTCATGCAATGTCAAGTGGCACAATGTGGCAGAGAAGCACGAAAAGCGAAGTGGAAAGGAAGGGTGATATGGGGGTCGGATAGGCCCAATGTATTTGAGGCACCTAAGAGAACACAAGGCTCTCCCAAGCGTGAGATGGGCTGCCACAAGCGAATTCATTCGCGAGGGACTACTTCTATCTGCCGCGAAAAGAAGGGATCTTGTCGCGGCCAGGTGTTGCCTTGACCTTCCCTTTCGCAACAGGGACTGCGCAACAGCATCATACGCGGCGTGATCACGAATGACGACGCAAGAGTAGAGAAGAGGCTGACTGTGATGGTGCCAAGCGTGGCATACGAGAGCACAGTTGTAAAGGTCCCATGTCTCCCCTCGGAGGAAGTCAAGGATGTGTCCGACAAGCTCGAGAGGGATGCGGTCGGTGATGGATTGTGGGAGAGGGCGTATAATGGCCCTTCGCTTGCTCCGGTTGTATCCATTGTAACCCCAGTAGTAGTCACCCCAGTCAATACCATCTGGATCGACATCGAGCGCAGCACTAAGTCGCGGAGCGCGAAGTTCTGCGAGCGAACCTAGACCCTTGCCGTATGGGGTACAGTAAAGACATTCCGTATAGGGCTCGGGGTCAGCGGGGAGCGTAGACGGAGATCCGCGCATATCCGTCGTCGAAACCTCGCGCCTGAGAGAATAAGTGTGTGCCTACGTACCAGAAAATTGGTCAATATGACATTTCATACGAAACGTCGGGCTCACCCAGACGGATGCGACTAACCAGCACTGAATAAGATGCTGCGAGGTTGCGGCACTGGAAACCCAAGGTCACAGTGTCAACCTAGGCGTGAGGGCGAGTGTGGAAGGGAGGCCAAACAGTGCAGAGGTGCTATGGGATGGTACCGGTCGGGAAGAGAGTTCGGCAGTGCTCCCGGTGAGGCCGCACGGAGACGAACCTTGAAGGGGTGGCTCGCCAGTGAGATTGGGCAAGATAGCATCGAGCTATATATATAGCAGCTCATGGGCGTCCTTCAGAGGCAAGCCTTGCATAGCCACGCGCCGACCATTGAACCCACACGCTGAAGCTCGTCATGCCCAGCCATGTATGCACGAACCGTGCGTGTGCATGTTGACGTTCGCGAGCGCATGTATGCAGCGAGGAAAATGCGGTGTTGGTTCCTACTCGCAAGACATCAGTACGCAATACTCAGGATGCTATCGAAAATACGCTAAGGCAGCACCAAACACGCTCATCCGGGCGGCGGATGATCTATTCATTGAGTTTGTAGAAGCCGTGGAGTGGTCTTCGAAACCTCATGGACGGTGGGGTGTTCCTGCATCGAAATCGCACTGCCTTCTATGTCTGCTTGAAGAAATGGACGTAAGCTGCAGGTTGAAAGTCTCACTCATTTTCCTGTTACGCAAAGACGACAACCGTTTCTCAAGGAGGCTGTGGATTATTGAAAGGTTGGTGAGCAGACGGAGTAATGATGCGGAGATGAAGCACGCACCTGAGTCTGATAAGGATCGCAACAGCTCTGGCAGGGCGGCGACTCGCCATACAGACCGAGATTATACCGCGAGGCTACTTGGATCGTTCAAGCACATAAATATATGGTACATTGTCGATACGACACGCTCTGTCTCGCTTGCGCCGATGCTTCTTCGTCTGATACTCGACCACCCAATGAGCGACAGGCCAAGATGCAGTCGAGAGCGCGTTCTGTAATTTAAGCCCAAGCCAGGGGTTAACATGCCGTATAACGAAGACTTGAACGGGTCTTGCAGAATCACATGGAGTGTACGACCCCGAGTTTCACGCCGCTGATACCCAGCGCGTCCATGAGGGGTACACCAGATTCCGCCGTCCACTTGAAGTTACCACCACGGTGGCCAGCGCCCTCGACCGTGTCGCCGAGAGAGACAGAAGCGAAGCCCAGAGCCTTCATGAGGGGAACGCCAGAGGTCACGTTCCACCTGAAGTCGACGCCCGAGGTAGAGTGCTCTTGCGCCGTGTTGACTTCGCCGACCTTCGCCGTAGTGATACCCAGAGCATCCATGAGAGGCACGCCCGACTCCGCAGTCCACTTGAACTGTGCGGAGATCGCAGGTGTCTCAGGACGAGGTTCGCCGACGTGGACGATTTCAGAGACGGGGACATCGACGACACCGTCAGCGATTCGTGGGAGAGGAGGCAGCTCGCAGGGAGTGTGGAAGTCAATGTGCGTGTCGGAGAGACTGGGGAACAGACCAGAAGCAGGGACGCTGCGCGCGTAGAGACCGGGCGCGCTGAGGTCCTCGAGGTCGATCTGAATGCGGCTGACAAGAGGCTCGGCCTTGTCGGTGTGGCGCGTGACAGTGTTGTCCCAGGACGTGAGGTCTTCCGCGGAGAATGCCGGGAGGGGCTGACCGCGGAAGAGGGCGCTCACGTCGAAGGCAAGACAGCCGCAGCGAGCGACGGGCTTCTGCGTGACGGGAACCTTGCTGAGAGCAGCCCCAGTGTCGAGCGAGGAGGCGATCTGCAGAACATTCGAGGGCGTGTCCGAAGTGATCCCGAGGCTGGGTGCCCAGAGGAGCGGCGGAAGGACGTTCGACGCGCGGTATACGTGCACAGGGACAAGAGAGCTTTCGATTGATGCGAGTCCCACGACCACGTCGAGGCACTGTACAGTCATCACCGCAACGGGCATCAAGGCGAGCTCAAGGTCGGCCTGAACGACGGGCTTGACGCCTACGACGGTGTTCATGAGGGCCATGACTGCAAGGTAGTTGATGAGTGCCTGCGTGTAAGATATCAATGACCGATGTATGCGTCGTATGCTCGACCACTCACCGTAGTTGAGTCTAGCGTGCCACGGCGGCGTGGCACACCCTCGTAACTTGCGACGGTAGAAATATCTTCGATCATGTCCACCGTTGGAAGCTTAGCGGCGGTACGGGCCACCAAGGTTTGCAGGACGATGAAGGGGACAAGGCCAGAGATATCCGAGGTGGTGAACGAGAAGCCGGAGAAGACCAGGGTAGCGTGCAGGGCATGAGCAACATCCCGGCCAATGCTGATGACGGCACCGAGTAGAAAGAAACCAGTGAGTAGGTGAAGATACGACACGAAGTCTTCCATGCTGAGTGATGCTTGCAGGTGAGCGGCAGTGGATGGACGGTGTTGAGTTCGATGGTAGATGCTAGAATACAGGGGAGGATCTTATAGCACAGAAAGAGGCTGACAGGATTCTGAGCAGTGGTGGCTAACCGCGGCGGTGTAAGCACGGGAGGGCAGCCTCTGCGGCTGACGAGCCTCAGCTCGCCAAGGGGCTGACAATCGACAGGGCCGCAATTCGGTTGACTCATGCATCAGTTCCCCGGAGGAGTAATTGATGAGAAAGGGCGTACCTAGGCATAGGGATGCTGGCTACGGTGCGTAGCTCAACATATAAAAATTGGCATGTTCAGTGACCAGGCCAACGTAGTAGTACTACGGAGCCGCTCGCCTCAGATCTGTAACCCTGTAAACAGACAACTTTACAGCATTCACAAGCTCAAAAGTAGCATAGCACCGAGCTGAGCCCTTTCTCCTTCCTGTGTGCACCATGACACCTCGGTTTCGCTTCGATATTATGGGGTCACAGGCGACTGGCAGCCTGGTCAGCTTCGTGGGTTGCCGAGAGCGCAGAGGGCCCCTCCAAGAAAGCCCAGTCATGTTTGTCAACGAGGTCGACGTGCGTCTGGAATGCGATGTAGGTTTGGTATAGAGGTATTCTGTGACTCTGTCTGCGCACGCTGCACGACTTGTGCGCAACGCGCGCGCCTCCTCAAGGCCTCAGCCACCGCGGAGTTTGAGATGCCCTACAAACCAATAATTTGAATAAACTTGGTGGCCATCTCACCCTCGAGCTCGGTTCGCCTTCGCTATACGTCGTCGTGATCATCTTCGGGCTCTTGAAGCGTACTCTCTGCTACATCTGTATCTGCATCCAAGACGACGTACGAAAACACAATCCTTGCACCGCTGAAGACGACGGGCCTCATAGATAGTCGCGCGACCTATTTCCTGACAGTCGGAACACGGTAATTGACTAGAAGAACCAGCCTTCTCTGCGCTCCCTCAGCCTCGCTACAGTCGTATTCCTAGCAGCATCACAGAGCTAGGCCGAACATCATGCGGCCGAACCATTTGCTTGGCTTCAGTGCCATTCTCGTCACACAGGCAGCTGCGTTGAAGTTGCCGTTCAACATCCCCTTCTTCTCAAACAATGATCAAGCCCCTCTCATTGACATCACCGCACTCCTCCCGTCGTCTACACCCCCAAATCGTATCGCTATAATAGGCGCAGGTGCCGCTGGGTCCTCGGCAGCGTTCTGGATCGCGAAGGCCAAGGAACGTTTCGGGCTCGATGTCGAAGTGGATGTATATGAGAAGAGTGATTACATTGGCGGACGTACGTTGATTCCGCGCATTTGTCTTATTGTCCGGGTACTTACACCCGCCCTTGGATCAGGAAGCACGGTCGTATACCCTTACAACGATACGGAGTATGAGCCGATCGAGCTGGGCGCATCGATATTTGTGGAGAGCAACAGGAATATGTGGCGAGCGACGGAGGAGTTTGGTTTGGATAGGATTGACTTCGGGAACGACAACAATGTCATGGGGATTTGGGACGGCAAGGAGTTCGTCTTGACGGTAAGTGCTGCCCTTCAACTACCAATGCAACTTGTGTTGAAGCTGCTGCTATCATACTAGACCGGGGGCAGCTTCCTGGGCAGCTGGGCAGACACACTCAAGGTCATCTGGCGATATGGCATCACCGCACCTCGGCGCACTCAAGCCCTCGTTAAGTCTATGGTTACCCAGTTCCTCACGCTCTACTCGCCCAGCGCCCCGCGCTTCTCCAACATAGCCACACTCGCGTCGGACCTCGGCTGGACACCCGTCATCGCGAGCACGGCGGCGGAGTACTTCGACACGCAAGGCGTCGGCCGGCTGTTCTCGCGCGAGCTCGTCGACGCGGCGACGCGCGTCAACTACGGGCAGGACGTCGACGCGCTGCACGCGCTCGAGGGCATGTGCTCGCTCGCTGCGGAGAACGCGGC
>MPVS01000452.1:0-15745 GCA_001931775.1 Fomitopsis pinicola
TAATGAGCGCCCATTGAGCGCGGGCGGAGTTGCACGCAAACGCGTCGACTATATTACCAAATGCGGTAATCCCATCATTTTCAGCCACACTGCTTGCTTCACTTCTAAAATGGCCATAAAAAGTGGATAAAATCCGGAAAAATAAGACACTTTAGGGATGAAGTTTCCCACGTATATCATGCCACAAGTTGCTCTCGCAATGACAATAATGCTTCAAATGCTGAAAGATATTATGATTGTTCCAAGACAAGTAAGCTCTTGGTATGTAGCATAGCATAAGATGAGCTAGCTACAATAGATATAGTGCTGTGTCAATGATAACCGGTGCAGATTCAATTTTGAGATTACTGCCTGCACTGATTGTCTGTCTTTGTCTTGAGGTTGCAACAGGAAATTAATATACCTCACAATGAAGGCAGAAACCCAATGCTGGGAACAACATGGAAAGCAATCTAGTCAGAGTCAAGTGGATGAGATTTGCAGAACCAAATGANTTGAGGTTGCAACAGGAAATTAATATACCTCACAATGAAGGCAGAAACCCAATGCTCCCTTGTTGTACCTTTCGTTAGATCAGTCTCAGTTCACCTACTCTAAACGTCTTGGTTTACTAAGGTCATGGAACCAAATCGACGATTCTTTGAAACTTTGACAATGTGGTGGCAGTATTTGCAGGTTTGATTCCATGTGTGATTTTCATACAAAGTGTTACTGAGCTTCTGTGAAACAAGTCCTGTGTTTTTCAATGACTATAAGTACTCAACTTTTGCTAATAGTGCAGAGGTACACTAAGCGTAACAAACTCAGAAACTGTGAAAAACATGTGCTGGAGGAACTTTGGAGAAAGCATAGAAAGTCTAGGATAGGAAAGTCTGGAATTGTGGGTTACAAAATATGGAGGTCTGGAATGTGTGGAAATGTACCCTGAAGGTGAGAACTTGGCCAAGCAATTGTCAATGCACCTAGTCAATTCTAGGCTCCTTGATTAGGATAGAGCCAGAATGTACCAATTTGAGAGTAGGTAAGAGGGACTTCGAAAAGATCAGTGTTCACATGGAACAGCAGGAGTGCAGAGCTTGGGAGACAAAACAGGGTATACAGAAGGACAAGATTCAGTATGCAATAGAGGGTAAACAAGATAGTGTGATGTGAGGTACAAATGATGTTACAAGCCCAGTTTGAATACTATGAAGCTAGTTGTCTGACCAGAGTCTGGACATTTTGGAGACTGAGTACATCAACACTAAGTATTGTCAAGTGAGATGTAAATACAGCATGGAGACAACCCACATGAGGCAATACAAAATGATGAAGTGTACAACACACTAGATTTGTGAGATCACAATGGTCTGAAATACTGGAATAGACAACTCCACAGCACATATACTCATAAACACCTCAGGGATTGTACTGCAAGTCATGGCCCACTCCAAGACAAGTTAGCTTGTAAGACTGAGTATAAGAACCTGAATTTGTGATCTGATGATTTGGATTCTGTGGTATACAAAAGTACACTATCCAAGAGAAATCCATACCTATCTGAGATTGTACACTGCAGCTGCAAGGGTATGCTCCAACATTAACCTTGTTTTACCACACACAGATTGTGACTGCACATCACCTCATGATACTGTATACAGAAGAAGACTACCATTGGATAAGTCATCAGACATAGGAGATAGATAGCATATTGATAATGTTAGAAGTTGGCATATACTAATACGCACCTCAGGGATTGTACTGCCAGTCATGGCCCACTCCAAGACAAGTCCTACCATAGGACACACTGTAGTCAGTCAATGAGGCAAGAGCGCGCACACAGCGACAGAGTGCCTGCACAATGTCACCAGTTGCCATATTGGGCTCCATGCTAAGCCATTTCATGGACCCTCACTCCATTACTTGAGTGCTTAACCACTGGACTTGTTTGGCACTGTTGACGCAAGTCGCGTCGTCTGGGAGTTTGAGTTTTGCAACTCCGCTGAAGTGGCAATACAAACTGCTACTTATCTCCCCTTTGCTGAGCACAAAAAAGTCACATGAACTGTGGGAACAACCTTCCACATTAGGCTCCACGCTAAGGTGTTTCATTCCTGCCCGTCATAAGAACGATACCTTCGTACCTCAGGGATTGTAAAATGATGAAGTGTACACCACGATAGCACAAATTGCAACCACTATAATGATTTTCAAACAACAAAGAGCATCCATCAATCAGCACCATTGTCAACCAGCATGCACTTCACATCCTTTCTAATCTCCTCTACATCACTGTCATCATCATCATAACCAACATTCCGCTTGACCTTGCGCATAGGTGAGGCACCGTGAAGGGCTTGTTGAACACGCTCCCTATTGAGCTCCTATAGAACATAAATTATGAGTACTCATTACTTGTTCAAATCAGGACTCACTTGTTCAATGCTCTGGGCAAGGACACAGACAGAGCGGAGCTTGCAGATCAATTTGTACTTTCCCTTGCCACGGGGCACAGCGACAAATGAAGTCTGGATCTCCACCAACTGTCCAACACTGATGGTGGTAAGATGGGACTTTTTGTACTGCATTTTCCTGATATGGAACTCATTAATAAGTATACTTTCGGAGGAAAATGTGACTTACAGAGATGGTCCATCTGCCTTCGTCCTCTGGAAGCACTGCACAATGCTGTCTGTAGTGAAGACCTCATTGGTGACATGCTTCTGCAAGATCCCAAATGGGTCCACATCCTTGGGAATGTCTATGATGTTCCCTTCAAGCGCTTTCTCCCGTAAGGTGAGGTACTGATTGTGAAAGTCAAGAACAATATGCTCTTGCTCCCGCTTGACTTCCCAGTCATGCATACTGCCTTTCACCAGCATCTTTGAGAATAGCTGATGAATGGATATCATAGCCACAGCTGCTTGACCAAACTGGGCATTTCCAAGTCCAGTGATCCTCAGATACTGCTCAGTGTGCAACACCTTGGTGCATGCAATGCTGTTGATTATGCTCAGTATATGTATGTTCATAATGTTTCAAGGACCCACTCTGACTCATGGGTAACTGGAGGCATCTTGGCTTTCAGAAGGTATCCTTGGATGGTCAGAATGACCTCTTCAGGTGTGTCTCCTTCATTGGACATGTAGACCAACACCTTCTCCCTGCCAATGCCTTGATCAAGGATAGTCATGGACTGCTGAATATGTTCAACCTGAAGGGGAGAAAATCAGTGACTGTTGAACATTGACTGGTTACTAATGACTCACTTTGGCAGCAGTAGTCAACTGTAGGGATGCCTTCTTCCCATTTCCTGCAATGGATAGTTCCTCTGCAAGCAGTTGACCTATACATGTAACACTTGTACATGTAAGGTCACTTCATCGAGAACTCATTATATTTGTCAGGAGCACTGTACAATTTGGCGAGAGCCATGAGTGTGTGTCTTGGCTAGTGCACCAGGAATTGTGCCTTTTCTTCATCCAAGCCACATGGTGATTTCTTGGCAATCAACACAGCCATCTATCATTTATGATGGGACGCCAAATGGCATAGGTATGTTCATTTTGTGAAACACATTGAAATGGACGGTATTGAGCAACACTCTGTATATTATGAGGGCTGCACCATCCTAAAACCAAGAAGACTGCCTGTAGACAGAATGAGGACCATGCAATCTATATTGAATCCATTTCTTGGCACCGAAACATGTGCTTGATAATGGCTTCCATGATGCGATCATCACGGCTACTGATTGATGCACCAAGACATTGCTGACTGATAGTGACTCATGGCTGACTGAGCATGAGTAATGTCACATGCACTAGCTGACTGAGCAAATTGTGATCAGATGCATCACTATCCCATGAGTATAAATACCCTCCCTCCACATCCGGGGACTTTGCTTGCATTCATCTGAGTGTTAGATCCTTTCCACCTGATTTATCTCCTGCTTCAACTCTTACCATGTCTGGGTATGTTGAACTCATCAATTGTGAGTTGGTCATTGTTATGATGCTGATGATTGCATAGAAAGAACACCCGTACTTCAACAAAGGCAGCCACTGCCAAACCTGCTACAAGGTACAGTGTATGAGATTGCATTTGATTGTAATGATACTGACATGATAATTCAGGAGCAGTCGTGGTGGCCGTGGTGGTCGTGGTGGTAGAGGCAGTAGGGGTGGCACATCAAAGGCCAAGCACACAGAGCCTGAGGTAAATGAGGTGGATACCACAAGCTCTGAAGATGAGGAAGTCAAGTTAGCAACATCACTAACTATGTCTCACATCACAAATACTTACCAGTGAAGAAGTTCAGAGTGGCGGGGTTCACATCATCCAAGTCTAGGTATGTGCTTCTTACCTGTATAGTAGCTGAATGATTGATGTTTGTATATGCTCAGGGCCTCTGCACAGAAGGCTCCCAAGCATGTGGAGCCTCCTGAGGAAGAGGATATTGGGAGTGGCTATATTGACCTTGCAGCAAGTGAAGAGGAGGAGGATGAGCTTGACCAGGTTGATGAAGGTAGTGAGGTTGAACCTCCGGAGCCCACTAAGAGGTGAGTGATGATCTGTTACTGTTTTCTCTGTCTTATCTGTATCAGAAAAAGCAAGAAAAAAGTGAAAGCAAGTGAACCAGAGTCTGAGTCAGACAGTGGTCCTCTGGCCACACGGTATGTATGACTACTACATATTTATTGGTCTACTCACAATGGTGTCCCAGCTTGAAGAGGATGCAGTCAAGGTAAGAGTGATCTTTTTGGAGATGTTAACATGAGCTGACCTGCATATAGCCCTGACTGGGACACTGCTGATGCTGGGTCTACTCCTCAGAGCCCTGTCAAGAGGTATACATAACCTGCACTGACATTTCATTCATTTTATTTACTTGTTTTGTAAAGACGTGGGGGTGCAGAACCTCCGGATACACCCATGACTCCATCTCCCACGTAAGCATCACTGTTTATCATATCTGTGGTATTACAGCATATTCATTTCCTGTCATGCTAGCAAAACACCAAGCAAGGCAAAAAGGTACCATCACCTTGCAGTATTTGTGACAAATCTCTCACTTTTTTGTAGGATGCAGCATCCAAGTCCTCAGGAAGACAGTGAGGAGTGAGTCTTATATTTCTTTTCTGATGGTGATCCTTAGTAAACAAATCTACAGAGCTTGTCCGACGAAGAGGAGCAGGAAAGTTGTGTCAGTGGAATGATCACTTTCCATGAACAGTTATACTAAAGAATTTCTTTACAGAACTTGTGCCACGGGCAAGGGCAAGGGCAAGGCATCTGTGCTGCCTGTCTCTGACAGTGAACACAACCCTTTCACAGGACATGGTGGTACTGGGTATGTGTTTGTGATTGTTGTGATGTTAGTAATATAGCAGGAATCTCAGCTTTGTAGAGTGAGTAATGCAATTCAGATGTCATCAACTTGCTAACATTACTCTGTAGCTCTGATGATGATCATGAGGCCACTCCAAAGAAGGCAACCTCTAGCAAGCGGTATGTGTCCAACATATTCACCATACATTCTACTAATGTGGATATCTGTTACTAGAGCAACCAATGATCTAGATGGTGGTGCCATGTGAGTCTGGTTGTTGTGTGCTAGTATGCAGGTGTCGTGTCACTTATACACATAACAGCTACCAGGACCCAGATCCTGCAAGCTTGGATTGTTCACCTCCTAAAGGCAACAAGTGAGTCATATTTTCTGTGTGCCCATTGCTTGCATTGATTTGTTGTCTCTATATAGGCAATGCTTGCAGCTTGATGCCAGCAACTTGGACGTGTTCTTGCGTGACACATATGCCAATATGTGGCCCTTGCGGTGTGTTACCATTTATTTTCACCCATGTTTCTATTGACTCTGACATCCATTGACCAGATCATTCAATGTCCCTGCACACAGCTGTGTCAACGCCAGTGAGATCATTGAGGGATTTGAGAGATCAAACAAGTGCATCCACAATGTGTGACACTTCCTTATACTGTTTATGTTTACTGTGCGGATTCATTGTTTAGTGATCTCAAGAGAGCGCTCACCTTTGGTTTCAGAGGTGGCTAGCTATTGGCTGCAGCACGCCTCAGAGCAGTGACAAAGGCCTAAGTCGAGCTCTATGAAGTCTGGTTCAATTGGCAGAACAAAGATACACACCTAAGTCGAGCTTTATAAAGTCTGGGGACTTCGAGCTCGACGAGGGAGGCTGTCTACAGTTTGGTGTTACATAATACGAAGCCCCTGTATAGTAGCACAGCCACAAAAGCGAAGATCAACAAAAGAGTGAAGTGCAGAAGGTTAGGGGTTCAATTCCCCCAAAGTGCAAACATTAATCTGGGCGAAGAATAATGGGGAAAATGGCGGGAGATATACAGTAGGCTGTGTATCATATGACAGTCCATTGTAGAAAAGGAGAACACACCAGACAATGGTCTAGGACTTGGACAGGGCAATAGAGCTCTGAATAATTCCGCAGAAATGCGCAATAAATTCAAGCTCAACACTCCCCCCTGACCGGTCAAGTCCCCAGCCCGAGCATCTTCGCCATCTCCAGCGCCCTTTGGCTTAGCCAGTGACTTTGTCAGGATGTCAGCAGGCATGTCTGAAGCGCGGAGGTGCACAATCTCAATCCGGCCTTTGGCTACTTCGTCCCTGAGCCAGTAAAAGCACAAGTCAAGGTGCTTCATGCGTCCGTGGTGCTTGGGACTTTTTGCAATAGAAAGTGCGGAGAGAGTGTCAATGCAAAGCTTCAAGGCTGAGGAGGCCTCGTACCCAAACTCTGACAGCAGATTAGCATCTCCTGGCCGCCAGAGAAAGCTGCAATGAACTCGGCCGCCGTAGTTGAGAGGGCCACAATTGTTTGGAGGCGACTAGACCACGAAATTGCACCTGTGCCCATCTTAATGACGTAGCCAGAGGTGGATTGACCAGTGTCAGGGCAGCCAGCGTGGTCAGCATCGGTGTAGGAAGCAAAAATCTCGTCGTCAGAGGAAGGGGAGTACGTCAGCTTGTAGTCCAGAGTGCCCTTGAGGTACCTGAAGAGATGCTTGACCGCTTTCCAGTGTGCCGTGCCGGGGTTCCTCAAAAATCGAGCCAGATTGCTCACAGTACGAGCGATGTCCAGACGAGGTGCAACAGCAAGGTAGAAAAGCGAACCTACAGCCTGGTCGTATGGGACGTCCTGCATCTCCCTTGCTTCCGACAGCGTCCTGGGGCCCATCTCTGCACTGAGACGTACACCAGGATCCATTGGGGTGCTCACAGGATCGTGATTGGCGAAGCCATAGCGCTCGAGGATGTCGAGAGTGTACTGCCGCTGCGAGATAGAGAGGGAATGCTTGGAACAATCGCGCTCAATCTTAACTCCTAGGAGCCAACACGTGGGGCCGAGGTCTCTGAGCTTGAAGTGCGCACGAAGGTCGTCATTGACGCTTTGTCCTTCGATTTTGCCGCAATGGTGATGTTGTCGATGAAGACAGGAATGATGATGTGCACCCCATGTCGAAGATAGACCCAGACACTGTGCTCACAAACAAGTCGCGAAAATCCCAGCTTCGTCAGGACCTCGTGCAGCTTCTCATGCCAGCAGTGTCCTGCCTGCTTGAGGCCGTAGAGCACTTTCAGAAGTTGCCAGACCCAATCAGGTGTCTTCTGCTCGAAGCCTTCAGGCTGCTTCATGTATACCTCCTCCTTCAGCTCGCCGTTCAGGTAGGCAGAAGAGATGTCAGCGGATTCGAGCTCGAGATCCTCGAGGGCTGCAAGCGCAAGAATGGCTCGAATTGATGCTCACTTGGGCGTAGGAGCGAAGGTCTCGTTGTAGTCGAAGCCTGGACGCTGGGAGAAGCCCTTGGCGACAAGGCAGCCCTTGTAGCGTCCGATAGAGCCGTCTGCATTGCGCTTGACACAAAAAACCCATCGAGACCCGGTGGCCTTGTGTCCCGGAGGCAGCTGAACAAGCTCGAAGGTCCCATTCTCAACGAGAGACTGGATCTTGTCCTGAGCAGCCTTGAGCCATCGTGCTTGCTCCTCTGGCGGCAACTTGTGGACATCTGAGATGCTCTTCGGCTCCCCAAAGTGCTCCTGGTCCGCCTTGAATGCGTGCTGAGCTACTGAAGCGAAGGCATAAGCTAGGGTGTCGTCGTAGGTCAGGATAGCTTCTCGCTCGCCAGAGTAGACGTGCTCAACGCCTGCTATCATCGCTTCGAGAGTGCACTCGAGTTCGTCGTCGCTCGAGGTGGGAGAAGGAGGCAGGACGTTGTCAGGACAAGGTGGAGGAAGAGCAGGGACAGCAGGCAGAGGATCTGAGTCGACTGGGGCATGAATGAGAGGATCTGGAGACGGGCTGTCGCGCTGGGGCGTATCTGCACGCTCAGAGGGCTCAGGCGTCGAAGCAGGCGACGGTGTATCAACTCGAAAACGCGTGGGCAGTAGATTTCGACGCTGGACGTCGTCATCGCTGAGAGAGCCCTGAAAACGCGTAGAACGAGCTGGGAGCTGCCTTCGAGCGAGTTCTGGATAGGGTTTGAAACCCCCATGAGTGCGAACTTCGTCATGAAGAGATGGCCTAGAGGGCGCTGCAGGGTGTGCCGGGCATCGAGGAGGACTCGGGGAGCGCGCTGGATGTCGCGGAGGATTGGAAGGACGCACTCGAGGGCTTGATTCAGCGGGTGGACAGATGTTCTTCATGTCATGTTGTGCCACAAGACAAAACACTCAACACAATGCTATGGGAGCTTGACTTGCAGCTCTGGAACAGCAGAATTTGCCGTGGTCGTGCCCCAGAGACAAGGACCATGGCACAGTGGCTCAATGCTTGCCTGAGACACAAATTGACACATAGATGTCAGTTCTGCAATGCAACCATGATCCGTGAGTACAATCCCTGAGGGGCCCAACTTCATGGCCTTCAATGTATACCAAGCTGACAACACCAAGTTGGGCAAGAAGATCACTGTGCCCACATCTCAAGGTCAAGTGGACTATCAACTTGTTGGTGTGATATATTATGGGGGCCATCACTTTACATTCAGGATTATCACACCTGATGCGCACATATGGATGAATGATGGCAGAACCATGGGTGGCAAGTGTGAATATGATGGGAAATTGAAAGTGAGTGAGATGGATAGGCTGAAGTCACTTGGTAGTAGGAATATGACAGTTGCAGTATACCTTAGAGTCTTGTAAACAAAACTGAAGGGATCGTACTGCCAGTCCATGGCCCACTCCAAGACAAGTTCAGTATGGAATAGAGGGTAAACAAGATAGTGTGATGTGAGGTAAAAATGATATTACAAGCCCAGTTTGAATACTATGAAGCTAGTTGTCTGACCAGAGTCTGGACAATATGGAGAGTGAGGACATCAACACTAAGTATTGTCAAGTGAGATGTAAATTCAGTATGGAGACAACCCACATGAGGCAATACAAAATATGAAGTGTACACCACAATAGATTTGTGAAATCACAATGGTCTGAAATACTGGAATAGACAACTCCACAGCACATATACTCATAAACACCTCAGGGATTGTACTACCAGTCATGGCTCACTCCAAGACAAGTCTGAAATGGAGGACCAACTTGTAGTCTCAGTCAGGGCATTGGACAATAACTTCACTGCAGTCCTCACTAATGTGCACCAGCCCTCCAGACACATCCCTGACTTCACTCCAGAACCTCGGAATCCGACTCTGGTCCGGACTACAGGCGTGACTCTAACACAAACCCACAAGTTGTTGCACAGAAGCTCTGCTAACTCTGTGTATGAAAACCACACACTGAACTTAAACTTGCAATACTGTTGCTGCATTGACAAATGTGAAAGAGAACAGCTAGAGCACAATATTGGAATTTAGTACTGCAAATGCCTTCCACTTGAATCTGAGTAAATTGCCTCCATTGTAAGACATATTTATATGCTGTTGCACATTCAGAGGCTGAAAATGATGGGATTACCGCATTTGGTAATATAGTCGACGCGTTTGCGTGCAACTCCGCCCGCGCTCAATGGGCGCTCATTAAGCGATGTAATGCACAACTTCAAGCAGCACTATCACAGTCAGAAAAAAATGCAATAAAATCAGAGAGAGTTCTCTTCAGCTCGTAGAACATGGCTTTCAATATAGAAGAACTCAAAAGCTTCTCAACCTCAAGGATAACATTGTTCTATGCCAATTCAGTGAGGTTGAAGCCCTTGCCTCTGTGTTCACACACAAAGCTTGTTCAATCATGAAAGTGCCATAGTTATGAGTGTCAGCCCTTCATATCCAATGCCTGTAAGGTCATGAATATTACTCTCATATGGTACCATACACCCCTGCAAGATGTATCATAACAGAAAGGAACACATCTGCTAGTAGTAGGTATTCTTGCCTGTTAAGATATCTTCAGTCTATCAAAAGAGATAGATGTTGTCAAATATTCAAAGATAATCACATCAGTATGCCAACATTATCAGGTGTGATTAGGCACAGTCAATCATTGACAGAGATGGCATATGTTCCTTCCAAATATTGTAACTCTTTCCCAGGAAATAGAGAAAAATTGGAGACTTTGTATAGTTTATAGTTGAGCTATATCATATTGACACATCTGTAGAAGCAACAGTCACCTATGAGAAGCAGCACAACCAAATCCACTCATCACTATAGTTGGTATGGATAAGTCAATGTCATTCCAACACCAAACCCCAGAGTTGACATCAAACAATTGACAATGCCACTATATTCTCAGGGAAACAAGAGCAACTTGGGTGAACCCATGTCAAGTCATATGCATTCCTCAATTTCCAAATGCCACTGCATCATTGGTATGTGCCACTTTTCGAGTACATAGACAAACTTGCAGTACAATCCAGAAAGTACCTGGACCAGTGTGTACATCAACTGTATTGCATATGAAAATGAAGTGGACTGGTGATGGTGTAATATACTTCCAGATACAGGGATCATCATATTCCTATCAAATTGTCATAACTGCTCATGAATTCCTGATGCTCTTCCTTGGTAAGAAATTTAGATTATGAGTAGTGTGGGCAGAATGGTACTATAATGTTTGATAACACTCACACATAGGCACATCAATGTGGCAGACACAATGGTGCATGAGTATGCCTAGTATATCACTGGGAAGAGTGGTAGTATGTCAACTGAGGCTTTTAAGTGGACATATAAATACTACGAAATTTTTAATGGTAGATATGCATTAGTCATATTCACATGAAAGTGTTCATAATTCTAGTCTCTCTACTCAGTGTAAAACAGAGCATACAATCAGAAATATTCAGCCATCTTCACTCGATAAAAATAGCACTAGGATGGCATACCATTAACCCTGCAGAGATAACTCAGCATCATTTTTTCCAAAATGATGCCAACCTATAGACCTGATGTGAGCATAGTGAGACACTGAATGTCAGACAACGGATGCAAGGAGCACTGGCATATTCATAGAGCAGTGTCACATGCTGACAATAGGTATAGATCATGTGGTATATCCACCATAGAGCTACAAATTTTGTCCCTAAACCTGAGAATTTGCAGCCTTAAGAACCATGGGCATGCCCAACTGAAGCAGGTTTTGGCTTCAAAGCAACTTCAAAGCACAGTGAGAATGATAAGAAAGGGTTTCATGGTCTAATAATGTTTGATATTGTCTCAATAGATTGACATAATCTATTGCCTGTTTCTGCGAATTTCTCGAGCTCAGAATAAAGGCATTCAGCTGCAGATTGAACATCTTCCACATTTTGAGAGCATGTTTACCTCTTTTGGCCTCATCGTTGCACAGCGCAGTTGATGACGTGGGTTTTGTCCGATCCAGCGGTGAACACCGCTGGATTGGACAAAGCCCACGTCATCGCTCGACGGTCTTCACAGCGAGCATGTGACCTTAGGCTGAAAAGAGCAAGAAATCACAATATATATTCTCAAAGACTCCTGTGTGGAAAAACTGATGGCTGTTTTGCAGTCAGGCTATGATGTTCTAGATGCTAGAAACTTGAGGTCATAGTCTTTGCATGTTGAGTCATCAGTCAGCAATAGTTACCCTTTTTGGCAACTCACCTTCCCTTTTAGGATGATATCACTCTGTGGCTAGTGTGAGCCTTAAGAAATAGGTATAAATGTTGTAAATATTGAAGTATAAGGGCACATTCATCCTCAATGATATGACATTGAGTTTGGATCTCATACCCCCCAGCTAAATGGAAAAACCGTGACTTTGCTATAGTGTAGAATATTCTTGGCAAAGATTGGATATTCCCTTGCTTATCTGTTGCTTTTAGGGTGCAAATGTGGTACATACACACTCTGCAGATCATGTAGATTCTATTTCCACTCCAATCAGCTACTTTGAGTTTTCATAGGCACTTGTTGATTTTTTATTTTTTATTTTCTGGCTTAACTAGCCAGTGTTAACACTCAAAAAAATCACACTATATTCTCTGTAACAAGGGCTATCAGATGCACATACTATGTTGGGGGTGTTTACTTGATACACTGTAGCCAGTCACTGAGGCAAGAGCGCCCAAGCAGTCACAGAGCGCCTGCACAATGTCACCAGTTGCCATATTGGGCGCCCTGCTAAGCTGTTTCATGGACCCTCACCCCACTACTTGAGTGCTTAACCACTGCATTTGTTTGGCAGTGTTGATGCAAGTTGTGTCGTCTGGGAGTTTGAATTTTGTAACTCCGCTGAAGTGCCAATACAAACTGTTACTTATCTCCCATTTGCTGAGCACAAAAAAATCACGTGAGGGGTGGGAACAAACTGCCAAATTGGGCGCCTCGATAAGGCATTTCATCCTGGCTCGTCATAAGAACAATACCTTCATACCTCAGGGATCGTAACAACAGCTCCAAGATGCTGACATGCTGTGTCCGCGCGCTGCTGCAAATCAGCGTGAACTACCCTCCCCCAGAAGGAGGCTGGCCCATCAACATAATGGGCAAAGTCTTTTTCAAAGACTGGCGCGGGGTGGAGCTGTGGACTCCAATGGCCATCCCAGATGTCAACGAGTTCTGGCAACAGCTTCGTTCACCGCGCACTGGCTAGGTAGGTGAATCCCTGGTTCATCATGTCTGTGAGCTCACTGTGCAGTGCATGGTTCATGTAGTGAATGAGCAATTCAAGAGTAAGTGTACTAACCGTTCTCACACACGCGACAGCCACTGACAAAATCCAAAAACGGTTCTTGAGGAGACGGACAGTGTGCTGCCCCACGCAAACACCAATGTAGAGAACATCAACGACTGGAGGATGACGGTCGACACCTTGCATATTGACAGTGGTGAGTGTTGCTCGCCAATCTCCATGTGTCCATATGCTGAAATGCCCTCATGGTAGTCCGTGTCCTTGTCTATGACAAGGACTTCAGCAAGGCCACCGGGACCGTCATCTTCAAAGCACCAAACACTGCGCCCCCTCCCACCGCTACGTGCCCTGCCGCTACATGCCCTGCCACACACTGCCCAGCCACTGCTGTGACTGCCCCATCTGCATCAATGCCCCCTCCTCCCACTGGCTCCACCCTGCACAAGTGCACCTTGTGCATGTCGTTTGAGAACATGGTGTGCGACGGATTCAACTACATGAGGCACATGAAGACATGGAGATGCAAAACATGCAAAGTCAAACATCACAAATGTGATTGGTCAGTGAGTACTCTTGCATGGTTTGCACTTAGGGCGCGCTTATGAACAAGACGTAGGAGCTGTATGATACCGTTCCTGCTGTGCCCGTGCCCACCCCCATGCCCGTGCCCGCCCGCCCCTCCCCGTCTCCCATCGCCAACACGCAACCCGCCAGTGTTGTGCCCAGGCACAGCGCCAACTCGCCGCCCACCGTGGATGGCACCACGGCCCCCTCCCAAGCTACCTCTGTGCCAGTGCCAGAAGGAAGCACCAGTGAAGGCCTCAGCTCTCAGCCGGGGACTCCTTCAGGATCGCACACCACGACAGGGGGAACCTAACGGACACAGGCCGAGAAGTCCGCGAGCAATAACAGTACATTGTAGATAGCATTTGTACAGTATAATGATATGCAGTTGAAAGGTCACTACTTGCGCGAGCGCGCCAACAGTGGCATCGAACATCTGTGATAACCGCTGCGCTGTCCTATGTGGGACCACAATTGGTGTGTCTGCGCGAACGGTGTAGTCCCTGAGTTCAATTAGGACCGCCGCTGGCGCTCACCATTTGCACAGGCATGCCAATGGTGAGAGATCCATTGGAGTGAACCGCAGAGAGTTCACGCTCAATGTACACCAATCGTGCCAATGGTGAGGTCTAGAGACCAGTGGGTGCCATGCGTGCTCATGGACGTCACTGGTCGTGCAACGGTGGGAACAGTGCATCTGCACAGTGATGCCATCTCCATGGGGGGCACCATTGATGACCAGGCAGCAACCACTGCCCGATATGGGGTCCGTGCACTACCATGATTGGTTGCATGTTCTTGCTGCCGCTGCAAGCGCTGCATCACGGTGATCTCTGGCTTCCAGCACTTGTGCGCTCATAGTCTCTGCACGCATGCCCTTCTCTCTCTTCCTCTCCCATCTCCCCCCCAACTTCGCTGCCCGTCCCTTCCACTGTGCTTTGCTCATCCACGTGTTCTGCTCGCCGGCGCCACTGGTTACCCCTACCAAAAACTCGCTGTCTTGCTGCTCACTGACGAGGACCTTTCCCCCGCCGCTCATCCTCTGCTTTTGTTGTCCTCGCTCACCACCACCTCCTCCAATGTCCGAGTTTGATGTCTTCTATTGGTCGCGCAACCAGCTCTATGAGCATCTCCAACAAGCTGTGATTGAGGCGGGTAATCAAGACACGCTCAATAGACTTCCTCGAACGACGGCTGAAGTCAAGGCCAGCCTCCCACCGTGCAAGATGTTCACGGATGCAATCCCTATCAAGCTCCTGCATGTGCACCTCGTCATGCTGGGTTAGCTTCTGCACACATTAGTGTGCGGGGTTCTGACTGAGGAGGAAGCCATCAACATGTTCTACAATGAAGTCCTCCTAAGCATGCTACAGGCTTGCTGTAACTAACTTTCTTATGTCGGGCCCATAGGGAACTATGCTGGTCAATCGCCTGATCGACCTGAAGATATTCAGCAACTCAAAGATGCTCACGCGCGGCGTCTGCACCGCGCTCAAATTTGGTGTCAACAACCAGCCACCGGAAAGTGCCTGGCTGTTTGACATAACTGGATGTGTCTTCTTCGAGGTGTGGCACAAGGTCATCCTTTGGGCGCCAATGTCTGTCACAACCGTCGACAAGGGTTGTCTGAGGCTTCGCACGTTTACAGTGTGCTGGCTAGGTGAGTCATTCTGAACAACCACGACATGTCTCCAAGCTAACCATCTGGCACGTGGTGTGCAAAGCAAATGACCAGTTCCATGGTGAGTACAGTATGATCCACACAACCTCCGCTGACACCGAATGACAACAGTGATGGAGGCCACTGACCTCACGCTGCCACACACGCGCGCTGACATTGAGAACATCGAGGACTGGTGTTGGACCATCGACGCCATGCGAATCAACCAAGGTTAGTGCCCCTCCATGCTATCATCTGCAGTTGCACTCGCTTACAGCTCGGTGCAGCCCTTGTGTTGGACTACGGAGATCAAGACAACAGCTGCAATGCTATCGGCACAAAAATCTTTGTAGCCCCACCACCCGCAGCACCGCACCGCCCAAAGGCATCACATCCTAGGTATTTGCGGCCACAGAAGGCACGTCCCAAGAACTCTC
>MPVS01000453.1:0-16068 GCA_001931775.1 Fomitopsis pinicola
TTTGCCCATGCTGCCGCAGCTGGGGACCGGCTATGAGAGCGGGTTCCGCAATGCGTTCGTGCGCGACAGAGACGGGCGTGTGCAGTTAGCGGATCTCAGGTTCTGCGTCAACCTTCCTGAGGCAGTCGTGGCTCATGACTCCGAAGCCGGGGAGGCGACCTTCGCATGCCTCAAATTATACGATTCTTCATGAACTCATGCGTACCTCTTTTGGCTCTGGCCTGGCGACTCGACGGGGGCTGTAGCAATCTCTATGGACAGCCCGTTCCGTCTCGATGACGTCGCAAGACGTATGGAGGCACCGCTGAATGCTCCAGGTCAGTTGACGAGGACGGCGCATTGATTGGGCATACTCGCCGTGCAATTTCTACCTTCATTCAGGATGCAATGAATGATATCCGAATCCCACGCCGTTTGCCGCATCGACAAGATGTTTTCCCGATGGCAGATGCCGCGATGTTGTATTTGCGTGACATATGGTGAGTAGTCATTGCGTTCGAATCGCGGTGCGATATCGAGCTAATGATTGGGTTCTTTTATTATCTACTCGCATGCCGTGCTTCCTTGAACATCACACCGAGGAGAGATCTCGTCCCAACGAAATACGATCTAATAATTTTGCGGCAAACCCAGTCCACTTGCCCCATCCCACGAGGAAACGTCTTCGCAGGAAACCCCAGCGGAGTACGGCGGATGCTTAGTTCAATGTGACGAAGCCATGTCAGACACCGCAGCATCGCTTGTGTTGCCGAAGGACCTGGAGAGCATCGCGTGTCTACCGTAGTCTGTGCCTCGTGTTCATGGCATCCAATGTGAGCAATGCATTCAATCCAAGTTGTCCGTCTTTAATCTGATGCTCTTTGGTTATAGTGTACAACTTCCCAATCACGCCGGCGCCCTGTGCGAGTCGCCATAGGGTGTGTAGGTAATCATCTAGGGAACCCCAACCCTTGCCTGTACCCGTTGGAAGAGTTTTTGGACCTTTCGCGATGGCTATCGCGAAGACTCATCGACCCCCAGTCACCTTGTCGCGGGTGCAGCGTGGTGACTCCGCTGTCGAATTTAGCGCGAGACTTCTTCGACCCTCGTAGACATCCCGAAGTTGACTACGCACCACGGCCAATGTGCTGAAAAATGTGCCTGAACCTCATGCTCGGCAATAGAGAGCATCTTCGGGGTTTAGTGAATGTTCACGGGGATGTCCGTGTTTGGGTCCCTTTGCCATGTGAGTGGTAATCTCAATGAGTGGAGCTATGCATCTTCAACTGAAATGTTACAGGATTATTCTGACGAACTCTACGCTGCGAACGAGTCGGATAACCAGCCAATTGGCAGTTTGGAAGCAACTGCAGGTGCCGTACAGCCACCAGAGTGGACAGCCGCGACCAGCGGCGAGGATCGCTGGCCAGGTACGCCCCTCCCCTGAGAGCACATTCTGTCCTCCTGACTACATTCACCCAACACACGGAAGCTCGATGGGCCAGCGCCGTCAAATATAGCGCTCATAAGCGATGTCGCGCCTTGATCCAACAGCCGTGCCTTCGCGGTGTACTGTCACCTCACGCCACCTCGTGCATCCGAGTAGTGTCCATAAATGTGAAGAGATTGGCCGCATCGAGAAAACTGATGAATGCTACGTGCTCAATCACACTTCCGCGCCCAAGGTCATGCATTCGGAGTAGACTTGACAGCGAGTAGCCGGCAGGGAAGCTCACATATGCTACCTATTATGGACGGAACTGACGTTAGCTCCTTGTTTTCTATTGTCAGCTACTTGCTACCGGTGAACTCACGAACGGGTGCAGGATTGCAGCGTCAAATGTTCCTAGCTTGCGTTTCTTCAGGCGCGGGACTCATCGATGGCCAGGTAGCCACCCTCGTCCAATGATGTGGTCGGAAGAGGCGCCAGCCTCCGTTGGAATGGTATAAAATAAGAGGTCCAAGGTGCAGAGCCTGGTCGTCCGCTCTCGCAATATCGACGCCTCTCAGTTCCTCATTATAACTGCCATCAGCATCCAAGCATGTCCTCCACCAAGACTACCTGGGAAGATCTTTCCCGCCTCGGCTGGCCCAAGTACGACGTTTACAAGCGGGCCAACTCGGAGCGCGGCGGCACAATGGGCAGCGAAAAAGACCTCTACCTCAACACGGGTATCGCTGCGGATTACCAGTACGTATTCCGACCATTTAGTTGACGAGTGGCTGTTGGACCGTGCGCTGTACTCACTTGCATGTCTTAGGTGGTGGTCTTACAACGTCGTTATAGGGAAGCCGTATATCCTCAGCAGGGTCCCGAACGCGGTCGCCAGAGACGAGACTGCGTGGCGCTACGACAATAGCCAGAACTCCGAGTCGTTCACGGACTCGTGGACGGAGTCCTGGTCGAACTCGCGCAGCGCGTCCTTGAGCATCACCTCCAGCAGTATGTACACCTCTTGTTGTTGACCCGACCTCTCCCGCGTGGTACTCATTGGCTTTCTATTCGCCATGCGATGCAACAAACAGTGTCCATCACGTTGAACTACAGTGTCACGATCTTCGATGTCGCGTCGTCGGGACTCGACCTATCCATCTCCACGGAGTCAAGCTCTACGGAGAGCAAGGAAGAGCACTACGATCTTTCGCACACTTGGGACATTGTGTAAGCAGTGATGAATACTAGTCAGGCTCGGAACGTATCTGTATACTAACGGAAGACCTCGTCAGGGTGGGCCCCCATGAAAAGGTCTCGCTCATCCGCACGATAACTACGGCTAGCGAGGTCGCCGAGTATGGCCAGGTCTGTCCACTTTGTTCCTGTCCGACTGGAGTGTACATGCTCAGTTTTATCTCAGGACTTCGGACTCTCGAGCGATAGCAGGGTCGGGAGTAAGTGCATGCTTTGCGGTCGGGGGATGGTATATGATGACAACTAATCATTCTTTGTTTGCTAATATCAGCCGATGGATCCAAGTGAGCATATCACTACCTCTCACACCGCGCAGTTGCTCATTTTCTTCCCTTTTCAAAGGTGGAACGGCCACTACTACTGGGTAAGCTTGCTCTTGCCCACAACTGCTGTGTACATGCGGCTAAGACGTCGGCGTAGGGAATGGGACTCAACTGGCTCCTCGGGAGCCCTCGCGGCCAGCTGAACCTACAGGGCAGTAGCCGCGACGTCACGTACGCCTTCACTCTCGTGCGCGAGGGACCCAACGGGACCAGGGCCGAGCCCCTTCCCGCCGACTTCGAGCGTGATGTCAAGGGTGTAGGCAAGCCCTCGCCCGAGATTATGAAGAAGTGGGCCGGGCAAGTGAGGCGTCCCATCGCCGACGGGCCCACCGAGGTCATGGTTCCCGGTGCCAAGTAGGCTGCGTTTATTCCGCTATGAAGGACCTGGTTGGATGAGGAGAAAGGCGGGCCCGGGAGAAGTCAGCATGCTGTGGTCGTGGCTTGTGTCCGTTCCTCCGAAGGCTTCAACAGCCCGGAGCCCTATAACGGCGATGTGTTGTGGTAGTACGAGATGTATCCGCTTGGAATTGAACGTGTGGATCGTATCCCGCAGCCAATTGCAAGCTCAAGCTTCAGCAAGAGTCGTGATGCACGTGTATCGCGCCGCGGCAAGAGCGTTTCGCGCTCAATTTCCTCACGCGCTCACCTTGATCATCTTTCATATTGACGGGCTGCGCAAATGACGTCGTTTTTCAACTAGTATAGTATCTGTCGCGCTGAGGAGCCCTGTTCAGCTAATCGTGCTGACGGCATCTTCTCTGTTTACAAGGAGCAGGCACGGATCCGTGGACGGCCGAACACCTTGTGGTTGCCCAATGCCACCCGAATTGCGATCTTTGAAGACGTTGCCTATCACGGCGGCTTGCCTGGTGGAGCGTACTGCATTGCGCGGCTCACTTGTACCACAGTGGACCAGGATGTCGTCGCGGCCCCGGGGATCAACTTCGAAGTCGACTATGCTCTGCTCGAGACACCGTGTCCTAGACCGGCAGTCCGAGGCGTACTCGTGTGCTGAGGTGCGCATCATCGAATAACTTACAAGAAATTCATGAAAATGGGGACCGTAATGCTGCTATGCATTGCTCGTGCAGTTGACTTAAACCCTGTGTAGAAGTACAGCCCAGTGTATTTTTCCAGAGAGCAAGGCAAAGTACGACTCATATTTGCCGCTCACTTCTGTGTACACCTTCTCCGAATGACTCTAGAAAGCGTACGGCTTCTTGTCCGCCTCCGTCCACTTGTCGAGATCCCATATCGGCGGACCGTAGAATGGGGAATTCGGAGTATCCGCCATGAACTCCTTATACTCGTTCCACACGCGCGACAAGGAGAAGTCTGGGTTCCGTTCCTCCTCAATTCCCTCCATCCCGTCAAACCACCACGGCTTCTCGTCCTCCTTGCTTGCTAGCTCTGCCACCTCCACCTCCGCCTCCCGCTCGTCCTCCGTGATCACCTTGCGCTCGTCCTCGGGAAGTGTCTGCAACCATGCGTGGAACCGGGCGTCGTGCAGCGCACGCACCTCCTCGCGTGGCATGCGCCCAAAGACGCGCTTGCCGATGCCCTTGCAGACCAGGTCGAAGTCAGAGCCGATGTCGCAGCCGCGGCCGCAGTCGCCAAGCTCAACCGCGCCCTTGAAGATATACTCGAGGGAGGGGTACTTCTCCGGTGTGAGCTCGCCGTTCTTCTTGAGCGCGCGTAGGGTCGCGACGAGACATGCGCCGTATGCCTTGAGCGTCAGATCGACTTGCTCGCCATCATCCGCGCCTAGTACGCGCATGAGCAAGCAGGAGTGGGTTAGGGGTAGAGATACGTACTTGACCACACTGTTTCTGCGTTCATGAAGTGCGTGAGCGCCTCGAGGTACGCCATCGCGCCAGGCCAGTCTTTCTTGAGTATGCGATAGTGGGTCGAACGGAGACGCTTGTCGATGAGGTCAAGCACCCCGTATGCGTGATAGTCTAGCAATGAATGTATACATAAATATGAAGCACTTGAACACGTCACACAGACACGCACCATTGTAGATATACATGGTGTGTAACTCTGGGCACCGATTGTCCGAGCGCTCGAGATCCTCCGTCATAAGTTCCTTTGCCCTACCAGAAATCATCATGTCTCTGCTGATGAAGGTGTATCCCGCAGGGAGCTGGCTTTGTGAACGTGTCTAGGTCTAAGTTAGGCAGTGTTTTTGCGTGCGAACGGCGGGACGACAACTTGAACGTACCGACATGGAGGTCAACGGTCATATATGATATGTTTTAGGGCTGTCGACAGCAGAGTATAGTCAAGCAAGGGCGTCCCGCAAGGCAATCGTGGTCTTCTATACCGCGACATCAAAACGAGTCGCGTTAGGCGAAAGACACGTGATCGTGATCCATCACTCACCAGAACTTTCCAAGCGGCTCCGCGACAGTACTGTACATGGCCACTGAATGTTCGTTCGCCTGTACTCCAGACGTTCTGAAGGAGAAGTAAAAAAAGTCGGTGAGAGTTCATAAGGCCTCTCGGTAAGATCATAACATTGAGTATAACCTCGCCGTCTCACCCCGACGGGGCAACCTATCGTACAGCTAGTATATACAGTGTCAAGCACTGACATAACGGGAGCGCAACGCGTGCTCACTGTGAGCACCGGGGGAACTAGTCATGTCTCAAGGTGTGGCACTCTGGCTGCCTCAAAGCATGGTTCGGGTTTCGGATTCAGTAATAGTGCATATGTCAAGATAAGCCCCCAGTCGTGGCGCAACGACTCCTGAGGCACAACGGGTTTAGCCCTGGTAAGCGTGATGAGAACACTGAGCAGATGCCAGAATCTCAACAGGTGACCTCAGCTCACCTCAGTCCGACATGTTGTCAAAGCTGAACGGCGCCTTGTCCGCTTCGTCCCACTCGTTGAGGTCCCAGATCGGCGGACCGCGGAGCGGCAAGGTCGGGCTTTCTGAGAGATAGTCCTTATACTCCTTCCACACGCGCGTCAGCGCGAAGTCGCTGTCTTTCTCGTCTTCTGCGCCCTCTACGCCATCATACCACCACGGCTTCTTGCGCTTAGGCTCCTTCTCTCCCTCGCCGCCCTCATCCTTGTCTTCTTCGTCCTCCTCGCCCTCGTCCTGGTTTTCGTTCTCCTCACTCGATTTGTTCTGCTCCACAAGGTCCTTCCGCACGTCCGCTGGAAGCGTCCGCAGCCACGCATCATACCGCGCCTCATGGACTGCCTTCGCTTCCTCTCGTGAAACTCCGCCAAAAAGCCGCTTTCCGATACCCTTGCAGACGCGGTGGAACTCGGAGCGTCGGCCACTAAAACACGTGTGAGATATCCACACTGAGAGGAGGAACAAGGTGGGGTGCGTAATACCCCAGACCATCTCCATCCGCATGAAATGCGTCAGACCCTCCAACTGGGCCATTGCTCCCAACCAGTCCTTCTTGATGATGCGCGTGTGCAGTGTGCTGAGACGCTTGTCGATTATGTCGAGTACTCCGTAGGCGTGATAGTCTGCAAGAATGTGTCACTTGTGCTGAGCATCGATGCGGCAAGAGGCGCAAGCACCGTTGTAGATATACATGTCATGGAAGTCTGGGTTCCGTGCGTCGGCTTGATTGAAGTTCTCCATCGCATACTCTTTGCCCTTCTCTGAGATCATGGTCCTCTTGTTGAGAAAGTTGTAGCCAGCTGGAAGAATGGATATATCATTCTATGGGATACGTGCCAGCGACCGCGGCATGAGCAAGCGCAGAAAAAGTAGCCTTCTTACCGTGGAGGTCATGTCTGCAGTACCACGATGTGGGACAGTCTCAAGCTGGGTAACTTTTATGTACGTAGCAGACGAGAGCAAACGCATGTTTCGGTTCCAAGTTAAGCGCGCCGTGGAGCCGTATACTCACGTGATCGCGCCACTGCTCCGTGTTGCCGAAGTTCCTCGCGATGGTGGGCGTCTTAAGTAGACTCTTCACGCCCGCTGTGATTCACTCCACAGCACTTACAAGCACTTACAAGTAACATACAAGTTGGCCTTGACGCCTCGCACATCACTAAACATTTCCTCTCGGCGATATGAGCATCCTTGGATGCAAGACCGCGGCATAGAGGTAAGTACATGAGTAGTGGTGGTCGCTCGGTACTCGTTAACTTGCCGAACCATCCTGTGCTTTACAGATGATGCAGCACTACATTGGCGTCGGTGTGTGCGGATCTTTGGGGTCCATGCTCAGCAGTGGCCATGTCGTAGTGTCCCATGCACTGCACTACCAAGTGTGGTGGCGCTGGTGCGTTCAAAGACATCCACCTTGCGGATCCGCTGCACTGACCTCTGCGTGGTCCAGGCCTCATGTGCGCAATTGCGTGGAGAGAGGCCAGTGCATTATTCGGCTTTGCGCTTCACTGTGACGGTTCCGTGACAATCACAACGCCGCCATACGGCTAAGATAACGACCGGAAATGGGCTGGATGGACCGATGTGACATGCCTCTCCGTTTCTACGCGTGCTCTGCTAACAGGTTTGCTCCTTCCACATGTATCCACCTTCCCTGGTACGCTTCAACTACGTTTCAATATATATGCATTGTCGCGATGTCGTCGTTCCCTCTGTGCCTTGGAAAATGCGCTCAGGTGAGTACATTGATTGGTTGTCGTTCTGTTTTTTTTCTCAAACCTCATTTTACGCATAGGAGCATATGTGCTGCACAGTGCACATCCCTCCCGAGCTGACAGACCAAATGATCGATTTCTTGTGGGACGATATATCGACACTTGCGAACTGCGCGCTGACGTGCAAGACGTGGTATCCTGCAAGCCTATACCATCTAAGGCGAAATCTTGTCATTCGTAGTGCGTCAGGGCTTCGGCGTGCAGCTCAGGGTCTAATCTACCCGTCATCTCGCCCACAGTATGCATCCGTCGAAATGCTGCACGTACACGAGGATAGTCAGCGCCCTTTCTTCCACACCCTTCCCGTTTTCATTCACGGACCATTCCTCCCTGCTCTGAGGACTGTCATCCTTCATGATGTCGACTGGCTCACGTACCGGCACCCCCGGCCGCATCCCACACACTTCCATCTAAAGCTCTCTTGGTTCACGAGCGTCACCACTGTGGTTTTTAGAAACTGTCGCTTCCGAGATCTCACAGAGTTGCTCTGCGTCGTGCGTAGCTTTCCCCGGCTCAGAGCACTCGGAAAGCTGCCAGCGCTACAGGACGATGCGTTGATCACGACTCTCATGGCGCATGGTACCTTCGATATCACCTTCAAGTCCCCGCAGGGCGGATGCGATACCGTTAGCATCGTCCACCCTTCCTTCCACCCTTTCAAAGCGTGTACGACATCACCTAGAGCTACAACATTTCATTTCACATGTGTCATGGTGCTAGTGGAACTGCCCATCACGTCTAAATATGACTCCTCCTATAGAATTCTGCTCGCCGCCGCCGCCGCCGAATCGGATCGATCCCTCATCGGCTTTCTCTCCGAGCGTCAGCTAGCTGCGATTCCACAAACACTTGCTCTGAGAACGAAACTCGACAGGAGCAAGCACACTACATTATGCGGGCTCCTGTTTATACGGCTAGCTCCAAAACGCTAGGCCTACAGGCGAAAAGTCTGGATAGGCGGGGTCCGTCTAGGTCTCATGTCAAAACTCTTCGCGTGGGCTCGGTGTGTCGGACCTAGAATCCGTCCAGACTGGTCCCTTTGTCCGCATTTGCAGTCGCAACGAGAGCTGCTCGGGCGAATGACATTGACAGCCAGGGCTTACGCCGGATCATCATCGGCAGACGAATGCTTGCTAATGCCAGCCCCGGGCCCTTTCCTGTGCATAGATATTCCAGGGTAAGCGTTATCATTAGCGTGCTTACTGTCAGTCGCACTCAAACTCAGGCTTTGAATGTCAATAAACAGTGTCCGACTCTCGCGAATCATGTACTAGTTGCCAGGGTTGACTCGGATTTCAACCAACTTCTAGATCTGTCTATGCTTGACTGCTCAGAAGCTCGAGGGCTTGTCCCCCGGCTGGGAGTACACACTTTCCTCCTTCTCTTATCATAAGTACTCACCTACTAATTTTCTCGCTCTCTCACTGCAAATTGTCTGTGCCGCTCTTCGTTCCGAGGTCGCCACATCCCCATACCATGGCTTGTCCCCCTTGCATGTTTGTACATTCCAACCTGCTATGATACAGCTTCGGCGACATCAACGACCATTGCTCAATTATTTGCCAGACAGCCTCACTACCTACACACTCGTTCGCAGGAGCTTCGTCTAGTACTACTACGTGTAGTACAAGCCAAGCTCGCGGACGTTGAACAAAAACTTCTGTGCGACATATTTTATGGATTTATTGTAAATTATTTCCAGTTGCACTGCGCAATGCAATGCCCAGTCTCAGGTGCAGGGGACCACTAGTCGACTTAAGGAGGAGAACAGGGTATATGGGCGTGACATTCGCGTGACGTCACGCGCCAGTCGCCCGCGTCTGCCGCCTTTCTACTTCTTTCGCCTCCTGCCACTGACCAAGTCTCTACCTTACACGTGCCTCGATTCACATCTACTGGTACTCGTTTTAAAGTACCCTCGATTATGCCTCCCAAGCGTAAGTTAACTGGTGGAGGTGCCTCGGCATCAAAGAAGGCGAAGACAGTTGACCACGGGCCCGCCGCGGCACTCGCATCCGTGATTCTTGACGCGTCGGACACATATCCCATACCTGAAGACGATACAGACGTGCGAGAAATGCTGCTTGGACTGGCCCAGTACGCCAGGTATCTGGAAGAGAAGGTGGAAGCGGGTGCTGGTGGTGGGCGGGGCGGTGGGTCAGCTGTCGTGGCGCACCGCCAAAAGACACGCGAGGAACTTGAGGAGGCCGCGGAGAAGGTTAGGAAGGCTGCGCAAAGCGGAATTCAGAAACAGATGAAGGTGAGCCCGCCCAAATAACTACCCACTTGATTTGGCTCCTCACGTATAAGGTTTGGCTGTTCAGTGGCGACCGTCCTGCAAGACGAACTCGGCGAAGTGGTCGTATGACGGGATTTGCCCTGACCCGGAGGTGTTCGGCGTACTCATGGGTCTGGGCGGCCCACCGGCCTTCAAGATGAAGAAGCTCCCGAAGAGCGGGTTTGAGGATCTTATAGGGCGTTGCGAGGGCCATGCGAGGTGCGTATTCGTTTCTTATGTGCTTGTATGCAGGGCGTTGAGCGTGACGGGTGTAGATTTAATACATTGTACATCTCGGGCGATCACGTCAACGTCCGCTGGTCTGACACTGGCGAGTTCAAGTTCAGTGGATCGTATGGTACCTCTTGAAGCTTGAAACCCTACCTCTCGGCAGGGATTCCCCCGCTACGTACAACGCTGAACTTCTGCACTAATGGTTATCTATCTCCGTGTATATGCGTAGTGTATACTGGTCAAACCCGCATAATGACGGCTCACTCACTGTACGTTGTGCATTAATAGGGGGATCAAGTACGAAGAGTCCATCTGATCAAGGCATATCCCGGCGTGCGTAGCACCAGCCCAGCGCGCAACGACCACGCAACGACCATTGCAATTTCGTCGCATTTCGCTTCCTTGGCTGATGGAATCTGTCTACAGAATGTCAATCGCTGTCATCCGTAGTGTCCCTTCTGGCCCGGACAACTCCAGTGCACTGCCCACATCGCGCGTGTGAAGGTATTTGCATGCACCTCGGAGGCGAAAATCGAGAACGGTGCACCGGTCCTCTGCAGAGGGTTCAGACCCTGGAAACCACGATGAGAAGTGCGTCTATATCCACATATCATGATGAACATACGACGTTCATAAGGGCTCGGCGAACACTACATAGATGCGCCATCGACTTCTTGACGGAGATGTTCGAGTCATCCATTGACATTCGTATCAAGCGCAGCATCGCCGATCTCAGAGGCTGAGCCTGTTTGACTTCCTGTGCGACCCTACTAGTAGCACCGTGTCTGTGGCACTCTTCTTTGATGCTTGGGGGAAAGCACCGAGAAACTACACTGACCGGTCTTTCACTTCAACAGCAGGACGGATCATTACCTCAGCGACTGACGCTTTGGCTGAGCAAGCACTGCCGGAGTTCGCAATTCAAACATGAGAGGGGATCCAGACAAAGCCGAGCAGCAATGTTGCACATTTCGTGAACATACCCGGTCAATTCAAGGGACTGAAAATAACTTCGCAGACACAATGTCCGTGAATTCCACAGAGTTCGCACTGACGACTCCTAGCGCAGGTCGGGGTGGTGGAAGAGCACTGTGCGGAAACAACGAGTGGAGACGTACTATTAGTCCATATGCCTTCTCGTACACGTTCATGAGCAGCGAGGCATCGACCACCTTTCGGAGTGTCTCAGGATGTGCGTCGTGGGATGAGAGGAGGAGGAGGAGGAGGAGACACTGGGCCGCGTCTTCCGGAGAAATCTCGGCAGCCACCCGTGTCGCGTTCAAGTTGCGTGTTCAGAATCAGAACTTCCGTGACTTCTTCCGAGGCTAGATATACGCTCCCTATGTTGCTGCACACGTCGAGCGACGCTTAGCTGGTAAGTAGATTGGCATGGGTATAGGTAGTATTCACACGTTCTGCCGAAAGATCGCGCTGGCCCGTAGAAGCTTTGATGGTCGTGGTGCTGCTGCATTGCCTCGCTCGAAGCGTATGCACTAATGCGTTAGACCTCAAGTTCGCTCTTGGAATAGCAGCAGGTAAACTCAATCATGAGCGTTGTGAGTCAACAAATTCATGTATCAATGACTACCGGAGAGTGGCGACTTGCACACTGAATCCTACATTCCCAGAGGTACTTTCCGACGATGACGTCACGAGCTTTCAAGTTTGCTGCTACTACGTGCATGAGGGTAAAGTCCTCTCGACGATCGGCATCGTAGTAGGTACGGATTGGATAAGCATGGTTCTTTCTCCTTCGGTGAGTAGCCTCGTCTCATGGCTGTGAGGAAATGGGTCGCTGATTCACTCGGGAACTATAGTACACTACTTATACGAATTTGCGGAAGCCCGGTCGCGGTCTGTCGTCGGAATCCCAAGTGTCAAAGTTCAGTCCTCCCAGAAACGCCGCCATCTGTCAAATCAGAACCGAGGAATGTCCCTGATGGCCCAACACTCAGCCTCGAGTGCTCTCGATACAGCGTCACAGAATTTTGAGGCTACAGCTGTCAAGGAGCAGACAGCTTGGTAACCATCGAGGACGCCGAACGAAGAGTGAGGGGCATGGCAATTTAGTCTTACGAAGTGCAGCATACAAGGAAAGCATGTGCGTGAACACGCTCACCTGTAACCGCTTAAATGCTCACAGCACCACTCGACTCGAAGATGATTTTCTGCCGCCGCTATTGGCGTAGCGTCGTGTGATAACCGCAAGCAGATTAGCTCAAGAATGATGATACCGCTCGCATGCTGTGTAACCGTTCTTCGCGCGCTGTGACAATCGATGTGATGTCCAGAGCGTTTGTTTCAGCAAGTCCCTACTATTCCGAGTCCCTGTCCGTGCGCCGTGGTTGCTGCGCTCGGCATCGGGAAAACCTAAACTCTATCAACCAGGACAAACTTGAAAAGAGGGAACCGTGATTGCAGACCGACACCTGCATCCCCTCCTCTCGAGCGCATCGACATGAACAACAGCACATCATCGACGAGTATCACAGCGGCGCAGGCGGCGCTCGACATCGAGTAAGTACATATCATGTACGACTCCGCCCTTCTAGATCATAGTGTCCTCATATGCCTCCGTTGCTCAGCTTCAGCATTAATTGCGCCTTTGTTGCCGGCCTCTGTGAGTAACATATCATCCTGTAGTGGTCGACTTCGTCATTTGATGGGTTGTCCCTCCCAGGTCTCCATTCATATGATGTCTATCTCACCTTGGATGGACAACTGAAATTCATATGGCCTCGCAAGCTCTCAATCCCTTCTGCTTTGTTTTTGCTCCTGCAACTGTCCACCATGTGCTTCAATATATCAAGCATGGTTTACTGGTTTGGTACCAATGGGTGTATTGTGAGTGCATCTCCATTGATGTGAGTACTGAATCTTTATAGCAAACATTATTTGCCCCAGGAGTATGTTCCTATATTCCTTGATTATTATGCTTGCCTGCTTATCTTGATCTGCAGTACCTTTCCTGCATATTTTCTGGTTGCTGTTGGTTCTCTACTGTGTCAGTTTGCTCAGACAGGTCAGTACAGTTAATGATCATGTGTCAGAGTAGCATATCCCCAACTCACTTCTAGGACTGTCTGCTTTGCGTGTCTATGGCATCAATGGAAGGCATTGGGGTGTCCCCCTTTTGATCTGTATCTTATTTATTCCAGGAATGATTGAGACCATTGTGAGTCACCAGGCCACAAAATAGCACTGAGGTTACTGCTGATCATGCTTATAGTATGAGTGCATCACCACCCATGCAACCAATGATCCTCCCTTTGGGTGTGATATATATTCAAACCAGTCTGCACTTCTGGTCATGAACAAGTATGGCTGCACAATTATACATTCATCTCTATACTAATATCAATCAATCAATTTTAGATGTGAGTGTAGGTGCTAGTGCATGTGTCATACAAGTGCCAATGATAGCTGGGGTAGTGAACATAGTCAATGCAATCACCAGCATCCTAGCAGCTGTTCTCACACTAGGGGCAACATGGCAGCACACATACAAGACAGTCAGATTGGCACATGCAACTGGCGAAGATGCACCTTTGGGAATGTTACTTTTGCGTGATGGTAAGTTGATCATTACTTCTTTACTACAAACAAGCTTCACATACCACTACACAGGAACATTGTACTTTGGGTGAGGGGATACATGATCCCTCTATTTAGAATGTAACTAATGCATGTGTTACCCCCGGGAGGGCTCGTCGTCGACGAGTCCGGCGCAGGCCTTTACGTGGCCCCGGGGGATAAGTAGCCTTCGGGTGAAACAAACATGCGCTGAAAGACCTCTCTGGCAAACACCCAGGAGGTCACAAACGGGCAACTACAAAACAGACCCGTCGCCGTGAGGCAACGAAAACACAACCAAGCACAAGTGATACGAGGGACACACAACGTGCAAACCGCACGATACCCAACGTCATAAACCTCCAGGAACTCACGAAAACCAACGGAAAACGAGGAGGCATACAACGACGCCCCACCAAAAGACGACGCGCGGCCCTCACAGAGNCGGCCAGTGGAGCCCAGAGTGACGCGCGCTAAGCGGCCCCTCGCGGCCCGCCGGAACGAGACACGCGACCCGCCGACGAGAAAAGCGAGCAGACTGTAAGTAGGACAGACTATCACGAATCGAATGAGATGCGCCAAAAGACGCCGTACCAATTAGACAGGGATAGCTTGAGAGAACCTACAAGACTCCTAACACGGAACCCTCGAGAAGGAGGAAATGAGTAATAAACACACCCCAACAGTGCAAGAGAGTCACAGCAACGACGCGCGCATACCGCCATTCAGATAGTAAAGAGAGCAACCCTCAAACAAAGCACACACACGCAAAGCATGAGCAATAAGCAGATAACGAGAGAACGCCAAAGGAGGGTGAGATACACGAGCAAAGTAGGAACCAACACCCCAACTACGCCACACCAGCCAAAAAGGCACGCCTGGCCGCACACGATCCCTAGTAACTGGACAACGCACACTCCCTACCATCAACAAAAAGCCCTACCAGGCACAGTATGTCGGACGATCCACCGGGGAAGAAAGAGCCGCATCTGACAGACAGAAACAGAACACAGAAATGAGTAACGTAATAAGGACGTCAAGCCGTAGCCGATAGGCGCTCACAGAAAAGAACATTTAAAGCACAGCGGGAAACACAAGCACAGAGTACAATCTGCGGTGCATCCCTGTGAAGACATGAACACCGGCAACCACAGAATAGTACCGCCCACACACCAGCTGAGCGACACCACAACTCAGAACCCGCGCATCCCCCGCTCCCCCCTCCCCGTACTCCCCGAACCCCCAGCAAACATGGGCACGACCTTATCGGTGACAACGGTGGACGTGCAAAGCTCGCCATGGTACAAGGGGAGGAAAGGATCAACGTGGGCGGTGGACAAGAGACCGACGAACGACATAGGCATCGATGACCTCGTGCGCCTCCGCATAGGCGCTCTGGAGACCGGTATAGGACGAATCTCAACGATCGCCGAGCTAAGCAGACACTGGGTCACGTTCCTTATCATGGGGAACCACGGACAGTTCGGGCTACGAACGCCCATCGCATGGGCCCGCCTGAACGATTTCGCCAGGTACACACATGAGAACCACTACTTCCTCCTCGACCGCGCACCACCCCACTCCGCATTCAACGGCGACCCGCTCTACCAAGACGATACGAAGAATCCGTACAACCGCACACCGAGGAGAGACACCGCAATGGCGGCCCGAATGGCGCTGATCACGAACTCGCACACGAGGGCAGGGGAAAGGATGCGTCATAATTGGAAAGAGCCTGGACGGGGTCCAGAGTAGACGAGAATAGACCCGAGACCCAGAGCCGGGGAATCCACAGATGTACCGGGCCCGATACAGTGCAATCGATACCGAAAGTTCTGGGAGACACCGCCTCGCAGATGACAGGGTGAGAGTGAGCGACGCAGACGCTGCCAACCTAAGCAGAGAAGCGGTCAGAAATGGACGCCGACAGACACCACGCTAGGACCCACGCAGCATGCCGAGTAACGTCAACACGGCGCCGGGCGAAGTAAGCGCGCACCGGGAAGTTGCGTACATCAGGAAAAACCGATTTGTCTTGGCAAGGCTTGCCAGCCCCTAAATGCACTTTACAGGCCTTTTTGCCCTTGTACAGGTGTACAAAGTGCAAGAAGTGCTCCAAGCACAGAGCTTCCAGCTACATCATTCCCTTGCTCACATTGCGTGCGCCTTACCAAGTGCACCAAGGCAACCGTCTCCCTTGCCTCATTCAGTTGTGTCTTGCTTACCCGTCCCCAAGTGCGCCAAGATATGTACAGCTCATATTATATCTTCTGCTACTATGTATACAACAACTGTAATCATGCTTATCTTATAAGAATCCTTGTACTACTGTACCATTAGTATTACC
>MPVS01000454.1:0-15977 GCA_001931775.1 Fomitopsis pinicola
TGAAGAGGACGTTGAGCGCGTTCTTCTTGTTGGCGAAGTAGTGCGTCGCGTGGAGGGGGTGCGGGAGCGCGGTGAGGAGGGGGTTGGAGGTGTCGAGGTAGGAGGAGTTGATTACGGAGGAGAGCGTGCCGAGCCCGACGATGGCGGTGATGATGATGAGGGCTGCTATTCGGGGGTCGGGCATCGTTGAGGCCGTCGTGCAAGTCGTGCAGGTTGGTGAAGAGCAATGAGTGGGAGAACAAGTGGGAGAGCAAGTGCGGCGTCCACCGACACGCTTGCATGCTGGAGAACGCGCGCTTTGCTACGTCATCGCGTAGGCGCGCACGGCTACGTAGCGCCACCAGTGCTCAACACGTCGCGCGCCACCCTCCGCCACCGTATCGCGTCTGGCGACGACGTCCAAGTCTGGCCCTCTCAAACATCATTCTGACGATCTCAAACATACCTTCAGTGTTGATAATATCTGTGGAAGCTGCCCGAAGGACCATACAGATACACAGGTGTACGAGTAATTAAATCAGGTCGCAGGGGCGGCCGGCGCGACATGCCAGTCGAGGAGTCCGGCGACGCGATGTGGCAGAGGTGTGTGAATCGGATGTTCTCAATTCCGGAATACTACAGGAAACCGTACACCATATGCTAATGTGCACCTTCAGGATCTTGATGCAGGCTGGAACTTAAACGGAATGATTGGTAGGTTGGCATTTATCCAAGTCAGCGGGTCCAGCTGTGACTGACATCATGTTTCCCCCAGTAGTCGTACATGTGAATAAGTATGTCAACAACACATCCGCGCGCAGCCATCTGCACTGCTCTTTCAATCACAAACGCGCATCCAAATGTAGTAGTGCCACAGACTGGTACAGAGCGAAGGATCCGGCCGCCGTGGCGCACGTATAGTAGGCAGCTCACGTTGTTGCAGCATATACACAGCCCGGCGTATGGTGCCACAAAACCTCTTTCCTGTTCTCAACAGCGCTCGGTATCTGGGCATGTATCGTTGTTTAGCATCGGTAAATGGTGCCAAACCGGGTATGGCTAGGTGGGTCATCTTGCCACAACGTTGCTGCGCACTCATTATGATTAACCTTTTATTTCGAATGCCTGCGCCACCAGCAACACCGGTACCCACGTTCGGAACACGGATACGTACGTATCAGCCAGCGGGCCTAATATGATCGGGCATTCAAAGACAACAGAGGCATCCCCCGCAGTCAACCAGGGCTCTGAACAAGGTCATCCACTCTTAGAGGCGCCCGTTCCGAGTCGTGGCGGCAAAATCACCTTCGCTGTCCGTTCCAGGTTTGGTGCACCCTATGGATCAATCGCTACTCTTAGATCGTGCGTATCTAGCTGACGATGCTTAGGTTGTGCATGTTCATGTAGGTGGCGTATACGCGTATTGTTCAGAACAAGGATTACCATCCGAAACGGTTTAGACTGACATCAGACATATTACAGATCGCATGACGGGCGGATGTGCCGTTTGTGCGTAGTTGACGAATGCGTGCGTAGATGGGGACAAGACGATGTGTTTTCGTTCTACTCGATACCTAAGCTGAGTGGCGGGTTCTTATTGCTGTCTTTCCGTCCTCATTGATTCTTTGAATCCGCTCAGATATTTAAATGAACTCCTCTTCCGAGGATTGCGCCGTGCAGCGGGATTCTCCAACCTCGCATCTCCCCTCCTCTGGATGACATCCGAGCAGCAAACAGTACTCTGGAGTGCATGTATGGGAGCACAAGTGGGATAGGTGCGCTGGTCTCCCCCAGTCTTTGATTGACGGTGGCGCTGACGGTGTTGCGTAATGCAGAAGACTACCCAGACGCGGTTCTGCTCGCGTTCGCGTGCGACGGCGACGGCACGACCTCTGATGTCGTCGAGGAGGGCTCACCCCGACGTCCTGTAAGGCACATACGAGTTGACCTCTCCAAAGCGCTTCTGGCCGACACATTGGCGACCCTGAGCGGGAAAAATATATCGGTGTTACTGCTCCGTGGAGTATCCCCGAATCTCGCGACTATTCTTGATATTCTTCATGTCGTACAGGGATCACTGACAAGCCTCGACGTGGCGCTACTCCCGCCACCGCATGTCGATCCACCGGCGTATGTGGGCGTCCCGCGGGAAGACAAGGACATGCCGTCGGTCTCCAACATTCAACCCCTTGTACCCCTCCGATTGCAGAGGTACTCCTGCGAACTAGCCGACGGCGCCTTGCAGGAGTCGCCAACCACGGCGCTCATCGAGTGGCTGGTTGCGTCAGGGTCTTGTGCCCACCTGCAAGAACTGGTCGTAGACGTTGACCCACAGCCAGGGAACGCATCCCAAGAGGACTTCCCCTTCAAGTTTTCGTCCCTCAATAAGCTCCTACGTGCTGCAGGCCCGTCGCTCGTTCGCTTGGACATCGTTAATCATCCCCTCGGTAAGTCGTCCGCCCCACTGACTGCTATGTATGCCGCTCGCTCAATCCGAATGTTTAGGCAATCATATGGGACGTCAAGACCTCAGTCTTGCGAGCAACTCTGCCCTGAATCATATGAAAATGACATTTAAACTCTCAGCCAACGCAAGCATCAACGATAGCACTGTACTCGAGTCCAACATCATCCGAACATTCCACAATTCCCTGGCAACTAGTATGCTCAACATCAGACTATTGGGCATCATGGTCGGCGCCCCAAGTATCCCCCCCTACCAAAGCTCATTCATTCCATCCAATCTCGTCATGCAGCTCCGCTCCGCCCTCCGACCATGGTGTCTGCCCTCGACGCAGATTGAGGTCGTTCCGCCAGCAAATCACTGACAGAGATCACTGAATCTACGTTCAAGTTGATGATGAGCGCACCATGTTTCGCAAACAGCAATGTCATGCCACAGGAAGGTGAATGCTCTATCCCAGAGATGCTGAGAGATGCTGCATCACGCACAAAGCTCCTGACCGGCATCTACCAGTGCCCTTCGATTTAATATAGCTATTCGGATGAGCGCAGACTAGGAAGTTACACTCTCGGGTAACCTGTACGTTCCGTCCGTAGTACTACAAGTCATGTTCAATATACCACGGGTCTCCCAAGCAATAAAGTAGGCACGCATTCGCTCCATAAAGTGCTCCGCTACACTCTTCGCTGTGCAGACATCCCAGCGCTGTTTGTTGTATCTGAAGTGGAGCAAGACTTCGACGCGTGTTAGGCGAGAAAAACATTTCCTCTCCTGTATCAATTTCATCTGCTCGATGAAACCGCCGTGCAACCCCCGGTTCATATTTGCCATAGACGGTCGGATTCTGGATATATCATGGTCTGTGGCACCAAGAAACCCAGTAAAGTCGAGATGGAAAGTTATTTGGTCAAGTGTAGGTTCGGGTATGTAAAGGAGAATGGAGGATATTGCTGTACCAATGAAGATCATCTCCGCGCTGTCCGGTGGGTTCTTGATATCCAGTTCTAAGATCCGAATGCGCGTTAATTTTGCAAACACACTGTCGTACAGCATGCCGCCGCCTGTAGGAAGTGAGGATCTTGTTAGTTGAGCGCACAATAGCCCGGCGGGCCCGGGAAACACCCTCGACGAACTTGCATACCTTCCCCGATGCTGTTCATGTACAGATATTCGACCGATGGTCCCGTTTGTACAATCAATTCAGGAATGGCGCTGGTTCCACCTGGCGCTAGTCCGCGAAGAAAGTCGGAATGGAAATCCTGGGTAATCTCCAAAACCCGAATGGTTTGGTGGATTCCCGATACTGCTACCCACTTCACGAGGATCTCGAGAAGTTTAAAGTCAACTCGGCTGAGCACGAGTGCTTTCAGGGGGGGTACGCGATGCTGTATCGGTATGTCGTAGTGTGAACTTGGAGGCATGGTGGACGGGGGAACTCGGAGGCCACAATTGTGCACATCGAGACGTTCCAGCTGGGGGAATGCATGGACGACACGCAAGAACTCGCAAAAGCTTGATGAGAAGTTGAATAGCAAGAGTCGTGTGATTGTCACGAAGTGCGAGAGTGCGGTGAAGAAGGCTCGGTGAGTAGGACCATGAAAGCAGTTCAGGAAGTGTACATTTTCCACTTTCGGCACATAGGTATGGAGCATGAGTGGGATTGATTGGTAGAATCTGGGGGAGCTCTGAGACTGGGCGACGAAGATTGTCCGCGTTCGAGCAAGCAGGTTGCGCACTGCGGGGTACGTTTGTGCTGCGTGTACCAATCGAAGGAGCTGGATACGATCCAGGATGTACACAGGCTCGTACAATCTGCGTATGGCATAACCATGCCAGGAGCGGCATACTTGCAAACATGCCAACAAGGTGCCTCGGTCTGTCTTCACGTCATCAATGATCTGATGAACTAGCTCGAGCGGTACCCGGCTCGCAACATGCCATGGATTGGCAATGCGGACATGCACGGTGCCAGCGCCATCGTCCTGCAACACTGTGGGAGAGTGCCTATTGTCGGTGAGCAGCTAGTGAGACATCAGACTCATCAGAACACCACGCGAATGAACGGCATAGATGTATCAACCTTCGATGGTCCGGAGGTACGGCTACCCTCTGATCCAAGCATTCGATCGGTGACCCACCACCCCCAGCTGGCCGGAAGTACCACTGGTTCATATTCGTACGCTTCAAGGTTCCCGCGGAATACAAAGATGATGCTGTCCGGATTCGACATGGTCTTTGGGTTGTCAATCTCAGGAAGACGATATATGCTCTCGAAGAGCCTTGGTCTATGGGTAGAAGGATGTGAAAGGAGGTAGTGGACGACCGCTAGCTGAAGACGAAGTGAACCGGTAGCACGCCAATTCCGGGATCATGGTTATAGTAGCACGTGCTAGTACAGTATGTACGTCACCTATCGATCAGGTTGCTTCTCAAGTCGCGTAAGATTGTTCTGCTGCGCGAAGTTACCACCTAATGAATCATGAATGAATGCAACTCCGAGTCGGGATACAGGAAACAATCTAGGCTATGTAGCCATCCTCCAAGGTGCTTGTTGCATGAAATCGTCGTGGATGCACTGACTCTGCCCTTAGGCCGTAGAGTATGAATGCAAGTACTGAACAAATAGATACAAGAGACAGGAGACTGAGCGACGAGGTGGACTGAGCACAGGCAATCATTCCTCGAGCCACTCGTGTCGGTACGCAGGAGGTAACCGCATGTCGTCATCCGTAATCCTTCCCGCGTCTTCCTCCACTATAGGCTGGGTCGTCAGGGCATTGGTAGTGTCGGTAGTGGCGGCCGTAGACGGTGCCGCGCTCTCCGGAGCAGGTCGAAGCTTCGACTGACGACTCCGCGACCCGTCAGTAATAGTCGAGTCGGTAGTCGAGGAACCGGCAATGTTTTGCAGCACCACTTGACTTTCGCTCGCTGATTGACTGTTCGTTGCATGTTGCTCTGGAGTCCCAAAGCCCAGCTTAGCAGCAGAACAGCTTTGAGGGAAAGAGAGAACGTACCAGCATAGTCGCTGCTTTGCGCGGTGAAAGGGGTGATAGGGTGATTGTCGAGCCCTGACATAGGGCGGCTGTCCGTTACATCACCGTCGATATCAAGGACGTGTCCACGAGTCCTTTTCCGTCGCATAATCACTAGTGCTGCGATGGCTATCACCGCAACGATACCTCCCACACCCCCGACGACACCGCCGACGATCGCGCCTACATGTGACTTCCCCGATGAAGAGGTTTGCGTCGCGGAGCCGCCGCCGGTGCTGCCGCTCTGCGGAGCTGATGACGAAGATGACGGCTCCGAGTTGTTCGAACAGTGTTGGAAAGTCTGATTATTGCTCGTCGCATGGTCCTGTTCTGCGGTTTCGCGCGTGTACTCGCTGATGGATCAACTTAGTAAGGGTACCCAGTATGTCGTGTGGTAGAGCCCTCACTAGTACCTGAACAACGAATGAGATGGGTTTCGCGTGAGGACTGAGCAGACACGAACCAAGATCCGTCCATCCAGAAGAGATCGTAGAGAAAGTTGTCTAGACGTATGTTTTGATTGCACACTGCGGTTTGAATGTTGTCGGGTAGCCTACAAAAAACCGTCTGAGACCGTGTCCCGCAATGGCAGGAGGGAAAGGTTACTCACGACTGATTCGTACCAGCCCCGCAATAAGTCCCTCCCTGTCCACTCCATCGGTACAGATAGTACGCGCCCTTCCCTGAGAGAAAGACAACCAGTCAGCGGTCTCGGGGTCACTTGTCCGAGTTCTCCGCAGCGGCAAGAGAGCTCCTTCGTCAGCAAAGCGAGACGTACCAGCATCATATCCCGTGGAATTCTGGCTGTCGGTATCCCACTGGCAGCTAGTCATTACTCTCCCTTCAGCACTACCACACCAACAACGACTGAGTCTACGTACTTGAGACATAGCATACTCAACGTAAACGCTATAGAGTTGCAACAGCAGGCGTCTGCAATCATGTATCATGTCTGTCAGGTGGCGTATGCGATATGAAGCATCGACCTCGAACGTACTGAGCTGGTCATTGCACTGGTCTCCTGGAGTCGAGGTACGCATGGACGGCACTTCATCTGTGGCAAACCGTGTATCCTCTCGAATTGTAAGGGCGATAAGCAAGCAGAGGCATACATTGGCTGTTGCATATCTGTCGTAACCGTTGGTAGGTCATGCCTGAAGGTAGGTCGATAGATTATCAGTGAACGGAGGACAATGATCACGACTACCAACGTACATGGCGTCTCCCCAACGACGTCAGTATACCAGTCAAGCGCATCGCTCGCGCACGTCACATTGCCCGCACCGAAGCTAGACCTCACCAGTGAGATGAGGAACAGGCCCACAGCAAACGTGGCCCTCATCATGAACGAACGACTCCAGGAGCGGTTTACACCAAGTGGGCAGCGTGAAGGATAGACAGTCGCCCACGACTGGTCGGAGCACAGGTCGTCCAAGTCGGCTAGTATTCGGCATAGCCCTCCTTATGTGGCCCTCGGCGAGGCTGCAGTGCAGGACCGGCCATGCTTCGACTGACAGCCGGCAGCCACTCGTAGAGCGCCCGTAGATGGCGTGCGCCGTTCGCGCCGACCGCAACGGTTTGGTCCTGTCCCAGCGAAGGGTCTGGGTCGCGCCCTACCCCTATGTTGGAGATATATCTGATTTTAGGTATATAAATCATGCTTGTCGACCAATCCCGAACGCGTCGAAGGAAGGAGATGTTAGCTCGACGTTCGCTGGCACGCCGGGAGGATGAGTCAGTACTTATATTGCTTGATGGAGGTGGATCAACTGTACCTTTGAAGCTTGTAGCGTGAGGCAGCCTATCGTCAACAATTCATGTCAGTGATTCGCTCAGGCCGCGTAGAAAATATAGGTCATGGCCGCACCTCTGGAGGTCTGGTCCCCGCCCTCTCCTGCTCGTCCGACCAACTTCACAAAGCGCAACTCGAATACGATGTGAGCTATCGTCGGAACGCCCATAAAGCTCGAGGTGATCCGGTTTGATCTTTGACAGCGTAACTGCTTGGCGTGTCAGGAAAGTGCGCATCAGCTCGGCGGCAGCAGTCAGCATATACCGGCAAGACCATGACCGCAAACGTGAACGGGCATGCTGCTGTAGCAACGAGTGTAACATGGTGTGAGTACATTGTGAGTAGCTATAAAGTAAAGCCAATAATCTAGATATGAAAAGTCCCTGCTTATATGCAACCGCGACAACGACCGAACTATCAAAGCCCGACGGCGATAACGAGGATCACTCAGAGTTCCACTCGCTCTGGTACGCAGGCGGTAACCGGATGCCGCCACCAGTGAGCCGCCCCGCGTCCTCCTCCTGCACGACTGGGACGAATGGGTCCATCGCGGCCACGTGCACCACGCCGCTCGGCTGGCTGAAGCTGCTCGTGCTCTCGCTGCGCCCGTGTACGGGGGAGAGGGCTTCGCGCGAGTCGGTGCCAGTGCTGGGCCCGGTGCGCGAGCGCGAACCTGGGCCCGAACGTGAGCCCGAGCCCGAGGAGGTCGAGCTCGGGGCAGCATATGCAGAGCCGTACTGCATCTGTGACCACTTTCCTGACCGTGACATAGTTGATAGAGATGGCGCTGGGGTTGAGAACGGATCGCCCGCTGTAGAAAATCGCGATGAGAACGGGGACGCAGGTGTGGCACATTGGGAGGAGACAAATGCGCACCTGCGACGAACGGCGTGATACTACCGTTCCGCTCGGCCATGTGGGGGCTTGTCGGACCGCTTGATGGGCTCGCTACGCTCGTGTCCATGCTGAGGGAAGCCCCGCCGGGACCCTGGTCCTTGCGTTGTGTCCGTGCATACCACGCAATAAGGGCACCGAGCAGGACGAGTCCAACGACGCCGCCGACAACTCCGCCTGCGATGGCAGCGGTGTTTGACTTGTGCTCGCCGCCTGTTGCACCGAGCCCGAGGGCAGTCCCGTTGCCCGTGACTGTCGAGGGAACCGCCGTGATGACCGTCGTTACAATAGGGACGGTGGTTGCCGTCCCGTTGATCGTCGTCTGCGACTCGAACGTCGTCACGACCGAAGAAGAATGGGTTACCGTGATTGCGGCAGAGGACGACTGCTGCTGAGAGGTGGTAACCGGGGTATCAGATGTGGTCGGGTTCGGTGATGCTGTGGTCGTTCCGGCGGGGGTCGACGTTGGTTGAGCACTGGACGAACTCGAACTCGGTGGGAGCGCCGCAGCCGTACTGCTGTGTGTTGCTGATGAGGATGAGCTACTCGAACAATAGAAGACGCCGTCCCCGTTGCTTGCATAATTCGTTTCGGCGGTCTCCCGAGTGTAAGTACTGCATACAATAGCGGTCAGACATATTCGTAGGCGCAAGAACAAGGACCTACTAGAACCTAGACCGAGCGAAGTGATGCTCGCTTTAATGAGGGAACAGGAAGTTGATGCAGGCACGCACCATGCACCATTGGTCCAGAACAAACTGTACAAGAACTTTTCGAGCTTGATGCCTTGATTACATACAGCGGTCTGAATATTGGTCGGCAGACTGACATAGGCGACCGTTGGATGAATGTGCGAGGGGTAGTCGAGCGAATACACACCTTTGGTTCGTACCGCTCCCACAATACCCACCGCCTTCGCTGAACCGATACATGTAGTAGGCCGGAACACCTGCAACGTGAATGATTGGTGAAGATCTTGTGCAGGTGGACGAGAACGCACCAGCATCAATTCCGCTGCTACTACTACTGGCGGTGTCCCACTGGCAGCTGCAGGGTGATCGACAGTGTCAACCACCTGCGGAATCACAGATATAGAGATGCGTACTTCATGCAGAGCATGCTCAATGCCCACGAAATGGAATTGCAACAGCAGGCCGCTGTATGATGTATGTGCTCAGCCACGAGCAGACGTCGTATAAATACGAACAACTTACAGACTTGGTCATCGCAGTTGTCTCCAGGCGTGTTGACACGGAAAGATGGCACCTCATCTGCAAGTGGGTTCTAGTTAGGCTGTACTATCTTGATGATACAGAACGCGGCACCCACAGTCACTATTGCAGATCTGCCGCAGTCGCTGGTAGGTCATACCTGTGGTTCGTCGCTAGTCAGTGGAAGACGTCACGACGAGAGGGCAGGGAATGCGTACATGGTGTCTCGCCAACAACATTAGTATACCAATCGAGTGCGCTCCCTGCGCACGTCGTGTTGCCCGCGCCCCACGCCGGTCTCGCAAGGAATGGGAGGAGTGCCGCAGAAAGTAAATAGAAAGAGCGCATAAGTTAGATGTGTGGTATTCACAGAACGGGGCGGAGGGCGGGGAGACGAGGCAGACCGTAGGGTACGGTGCATGCGCAAGTGCTGGGGGAAGGAGAGGAGGAGCGCATGATTGCTCCGGATGGGTCGGCTGTGCATGACCCAGAAGCGCGGAAAGCCCAAGGGGAAGGATCAAGGCGATATCAAGGAACAATGATGATGAGGGCGACCATGACATTGACAGATCCCATCGCTATATTTGCACCCTCGGAAGGAGTGTTTCCTGGACCAGTTCGAAGGTCGGGATGTTTGATTCCTTCAGGATTTGAGACATGTTGCAGAGAGGACGAGGTCAAGGATTGCGATGAGAGGAGGAGGACAGCTGAACGTCGACGAGACCTTGGACGAGACATGGCTAGGTCACAATTAAGCGCCCAGGGCCCATCACCGGGCAAGCTAATCCTGCGCATGCTACATACGCAGCATGATACGCTACGTGACGGGAATCTAGACCCATTCTGTGGCTCATCGTTGAAGCTGAAGAGTCGGATCGAAGCTGAATGCTTGGGGAGGGGGGCATACGAGATAGCAACGCACGTACTGTATAAGCATTATTTCAAACAAATCTCAAGCGGGACTAAGCTGCAGCTGCAACTTCAGTCTAAGACTCTAACATTGTTTGTCCAGGAGATACACCACATACCCGATTGGCCCTGCGTGCTGTGTACTTCACGGAGGGCGTCATTGAGTTATACCTTCGCAACCAGCGCCGACGGTAACAGTGGCGCTGACTTGTGCGCTGTGCGGACGCGCGGACGCCAAAATTGTCGTTTCAGTCAAGTGTCGTCCAATGCGGCGTTTTGTACCGGAGGTACTTATGTAGTTACGAAGGGGACGGGGGAAGACAACGTACCCGAGCGGTGATACCAAGTGGTACCGTTGTCGAGGCGCCCACAGTAGATTACGTAATATACATGGTCGTTCGGGCGCTTCTTGCTGTACTCCTCCTCCCAACCTCCTCCCCACACTCGGACCACGTCCGGACAATCGTACTACGCGTATTGAAGTGGCCGATTCTGAATGCTTGAACTGATTTCTGCTCAGAGTATATCCTTCTGGAAATTTGGCGCCTGGAATTCAACGGGTCACATTGAACGAGGATCGACGTACCAAGGCTCAGCGCTGCGCGCCCATCGCATGCGCAGTGCGCGTGAGTGCTACGCGGTAGGGCCATTGTAGGCAAGAAGATCGGGTCGGTGGCGCGCCCGGCTCATTCATGGCGCAACTGGCACTGCTTGGTACGCACGTACGCCCGTGTTACTAATCAGTGGCGACTTCTTCATGACGAGCCGTCCTCTTGCAGCGCTCACATCCTAATACATATAGGTTCGTGTGTCCCGTGGCTGTCCTGCTACTCCTTTGTCTCTACCCCCACTGCGATCTTCGTTCTCTGTCAATCGTTCAGCGGAATGCTCCCAAACACCACGGTACGCCTATCATGGTTGCCGGTTGGTACCTTCTACTACTGATGTCATCGAAGAATGCGCAGCGACTCGCACCACCCCACTTAGGACGACCAACTGCTCCAGCCGGACAGCTGGAGAATAGCACAATTCGTGTCCAACTCGCGGAGCTGCAATCGCCCGTTGTCGGACGCAAGCGAGTACATCGACGCTTGTCGCTAGAATTTTGCTCAGAGGAATTTGCACCCAAGGTGTGGCATCAAGGACAGGCGACCACTCGACCCTCCGCCTGTCGTCAAAGTAAGGCTGTTCGAGCTCGCAAGTACTGGTATAGAGCACGAGCTAGTGGATTTGAGGTCTGTCTATATACCCTTTACCAGACTCCGTCAGCTGACTCACGGGTTTCTTGCAGCGAACGCAACGCTTTCGATTTTGTCTGCTTCGTTGATCTGTTCCCTCTTCCAAGTGGAGGCAGCAATACCGAGGTTGAGGCCAGCGTCACTGACAGCGCTTTCGCGGCCCCATACACGGAGCCGTCCTTCGCTCCCCCCGCAGGCCCCAGCTCTGCGCAACTCCCGGCCATGCCTGGACAGCTATACGGACCTGCCTCGACTGACCTCGCTTCTTCTATCCATCCCTCTGGCTTCAGCGATGTGTTCCCTGCATATGCTCCTGCGAGCTCTGACCTCGCTTTCGACAGCGCGAACAGCACAGCAGAGCCCAGTGTAGAGCAAATACTGGCTTACGTTGATGGGGTGGCCATCGTGCAGGGGACCAGTCGTACGCCGTCGCTTGTAGGTACCTCCGTTGTCTCTGTATCGTGCTATGATCTTGACGGGCGTTCCGCGCTGCTCGGCGTCTTTCATGTAGGTGACCTGCAATTCGCGCTGGCGCAGGACTGTTTGGCTGATACTGGATTTGCGCAGGATCTAGCGGTGGGCCTCACGGGCAGGTTCGTACTGCGCTACCGTGCCGCCAACATGCTCTGGCGCGGTGGACCTCGGGAGCGCCCTATCGTCGCTGAGTGCTGGGGCGCACCCTTCGAAGTCTATGCTGCGCACTCGTTCCCTGGCTTGCAGGAGTCGACAGAAATGACTAAGGTGAATCAGTTCCCTGAAACGGGGTTGCATGGACTGACCGCAACGGATTATAGCAATTGTCGAGACTCGGGGTGCCTGTCACCGTTAGGCAGAGCGAGCGGAAGAAAAGGAAGAACCAGCCACCTCGGAAGCCTGAGATGAGGCGCCTAGAGAGGGCCCCGCCCCCTGACTAGTGCGGTGAGTTCAGCGCCTTAGCTGTCTTGTCCAAATGCTGTGCTCCGTGTTCTGGCCTTACTATGTGTAACGTGTGTGAAATATGCTTCTCAGATGCAGGCCTTCGCAAACTCTGTCGCGTTTCGGAGCAAACACACTCCCGACACGCCATATGCATCGCCCATGACGATGCCTAGATAGCAGGGGATGCGACCGGGAGATGCTGCATCCATGTCATCTAGCCGTGCGATGAGCCCTTCACCACGGATACTCGCGTTCGACAGCGTCACTTTGGCGCGTCAGGGGGTAATATATTAGATCGCATGGCAATGGTAGTGGGCAAGCGCGTTTGGAATCTACTCGACGTCGCGGCATGGTGAACTTGCTCGTAACAGCATCCTCGTTCTGAAAGATCCGTAGGAGAAAGACTGGAGGCATTGGTCCCAGCTGTACTGCTGTGTCAAAGACAGCACCTTACGATGATGGCTGCTGGGGACGTTCAGAATCGTGAGTCCATTCCCTCTGATATGCGGGCGGGATCCGTATCCCGCCGCCAGTCAGCCTCCCTGCGTCGTCTTCCTGGATAATAGGGCGTGCTGCCTGAACTGCGCTCATCGCGGCTATAAGCGGCGCGAGTTCGAGCCTCGGGAGGGTGCTTCGGTGCCGGGGTCCTCTACGTGGGCGCACTGGGTCGGAGACAGCAGGGGGTGCTGGAGTACCTAGATTGGGGCTTGTGGGTAGCAGCGGGTTGGAAGAAAAGCCAAAGGAGGATGAGCTCGAGGCTGTGGTGCCCTGCTCGCGCATCGACTTTTCACTCGGGACTACCCGTGGTATTAGAGGATCGGGCGATAGCAACGCAATCGCTGAAGGGTTGTCATCAGGCCCATCACATATTTTGAACAGCGAGCGGTAAGACATACGTTGTTCGTCCGATCGGACGGGCATTATGCTGCTCCTCTGGGCGTAACTGAGAGGGCCGCTTGAAATGTCTGGCGGATCCGTGTCCTCAATGGCCACAAGGTCTCCTCTACTCCTCTGCCGCCTTCGTACGCATCGCGCACACATAATACCAAGGAAGGTAAGACTTGTTACACCGCCAATCACACCACCGGCGATAGCGGCGGCATTATGTTTACGTCTGCTACTCCCAGTGTTGGCGTCGAAGTCGCATTCGTTGGCAGACGATAATGGTGCAAGCGTTGTGATGAATGGAATAGTGGTGACCGTTCCGTCAATGGTTGTGTGCGACACAACTGTTGTCACCATCGAAGAGCATTGTGCCATGATAGCGGAGGTTGGTACGGAATGAGTAGCCGTGTCCGTCGCAGTGCCCGTGAAGCTGCTTGGCATTTGTAGAGGCCCGATGGATTCCGATGTAGCTATGGTCACCAGCGAGATGATTTCGTCGGAACAATGGTCGCTGTGGTTGCCATATGCCGCATATTCCGTTCCGGCTCTCTCCCGAGTGTATGTACTGCAGAGCACGCTTGTCAATGCCTGGTCATTGCACTCAATGCCCACAAGTCGAATGTGACTTACTAAAACCTGGTGAAGATAAGACAGCCCGGGAAAACCGTTTCTATCGGAGTGAGCAGTCGCAAATTGAGTCACATTGGGTGGTACGTACCAGTTTCCAGTGTTCCAAAAGAGTTCATACAAGTAATTTCCCAACCTAATGCCTTCGTTACAAACAGCTATTTCGATGGTTGACGGAAGACTTGTGCAAGACATCGGTTGAAGTAGAGGACGACTGGTCGAGCAAACTCTTACCTCTGGTTAGTACCAGGTCCACAGTATCCACCCGTGTCGTTGACATGGCGGTAACGGAAGTATTCCATGATACCTAGACATACGACCATATGAGTAGATACAACATGTGCGATGGTCAGACTGGTAGGTACCAGCATCAACAGGTTCAAGTTGACTATCATTGGATATCCATTGACAGCTGTACAGTCAGATTTTGAGTTCACATCCGTGTCAATTTGAAGATGTAAGGATGAGTACTTGAGACAAAGCATGCTTAATGCCCATGCAACAGAGTTACAGCAGCAATCCCCTAGGCAATTCGGATCGTCAATCACATATACTTATATTCAGCTAATCGCCAACGAGTACCACGAACTCACCGACATCGTCATCACAATTATCTCCGGGTACTTCCCAAGGGAAGGACGGGACTTCATCTGCCAAAAGCACATTGTGGTCAGGCGTTCGACCTTTGGCCGTATACAACGGGAATCTGACATTCATTATTACAGATCTGGCGTAGCCTCTGATAGGTCATACCTGTTAGTAGCGCATATTCATAAACCGCACGGTAAGAGGAAAATGCAAGGTGGAACGTACATGGTGTCTCTCCCACGGCACTGGTGTACCAGTCGAGTGCATTCCCCGCACATGTGGTGTTGCCTTTTCCCAACGCCGGGCTCACCCAGACGTTGAGCATTAGCGTAAGAGTGAGTACAATGCCTAGAGTGCGCAACACGATGTACATGACTTGAAGATGATGCAGTGGGTTGGGCCTCGTGGTGTGTCACGATACAAGTTCAGAGGGAAAAGTAAACTGAAGAAACGGGGTATCATGACTACAATGTTCAGCTTTACATTTAAGCACTCGGAGGATGTGTGGCTCAGCCACTGCTCCTGCCTCGGGCCATGTAGTAGGATGCCCATCATCAATAGGTTTGACGATGGGACATTCGTCGCTATACCTACATATGGCCTCATGACAGGCTGTGTGAGACGGCTTCATCACTGGTAGGAAGCCATGAGGTATCCATACCTGACGTGTAGATGCAGTGTGACCGATGGACCATGGCATGCGATGGCAGGAGGTTGCATATTCAAGGTCACGGTCAAGATCATCTCACCATTCACCTTCTCTTCGATGAGTCATAGCCGAACCCAGATGAGATGTGGGTTGTACAGGATAATATGTCACTGTTCTCAATGATCGATGACACGGGCGCACCGCTCCCCTGGAGGGCCTGCTGGACTATGATAGCATCGCTTGTTGGGTAGTGACCGTACTTCCGACTCGGAGTCGCGTATTTGTAACACGACCAAACTTGAAGGTGTTGATCTGCGGATGTCGTAATCATATTGATGATAGATGAACATAAACTATGTAGCGTACCGGATAGTTTTTCCCACGCACTGAGGAGCGAGCAGTGTCATACGCTAGTGGGGGACCTGTAGGAGATATGGGAGAAGAGGGGTCATATGTTAGACATTCTGGACAGATTCAATGCTCAAAGGATGCACCGCTGATCGCACGCAGGCTGATCAAGCTGCCTACAATTGACTGCTTGGATATCATCGACAGGCAAGAACACCACTGCCTGATTCTATAGCGCGGCAAACTAGAAGCGTGTGCCCTTAAACCTATTACTGTAGTATGTCACCTTTCGCTTCGATTGTCCGCGTATGGGCCGCAGTACGTGGGCGGCTAAGAGACCGGATTCGTTGCCGTGACCACGCTACGACGCCCCTATTCCTGCAAGATCGGACCAGCCATTATGCGCAGCCCGTTTCGCAGTGCATCGTTTGACCTAGTAGAGT
>MPVS01000455.1:0-22681 GCA_001931775.1 Fomitopsis pinicola
GGGCTTCCTCGAAGCGGGCGTTGCGCAGCGTGAAGTGGGCCATTTCTGCACAGTCCGCGTCCGAGGCAGGGTCGACGATCGAGAACTTGATCAACGACGTGAAGAAGCGGCAGAGCTAATGAGATGAATTAAGAAGAGGAAGCGTCAGTGCAGACTGGGTGACGTACATGCTGCACGCCCTTCGCGAAGCGGTCGTCGCTGGTCTCCCCGGCGCGCTCGAGCTCCTCCGCCCTGTCCAGCCAGTTGATGGACTCGTGGAGGAACCAGCCGAGCACGTCCGTGCGCACCAGGTCCGCGATGGTCGTCTTGCCGCCCGTCGTGGTGTCCGGGACCGTCGTCGGATCGCGCAGCAGCTTCCCGATGAGGTCGAACGACGGCAGGATCAGCGGGAGGTGCTTCAGGGCCTCGAGGTACACCGCGGGGTCCTGGCGGTTCGCGGCGCAGGACGACAGGAGCGCGGCCAACAGGGGGTGCGCGATCGAGGGGTTGACGGAGATGAGTGACGGGAGGTCCATGGCGGCGACCACCGGCGGCGAGGTCAGTTGTGGCAAGGCCGGAAGTAGGACGCGCTGCTCGGAGAGTGTCAGGACGCGATCGCGCGCGGCCAGCAGCAGCGTTATCGCGTCGGACAATCTCTGCCTCTCTTGGTCTTGTTCCGGCATGATCGGTGCCTCTGCGCCGGAACTAGAGGCGCCATTGCTAGTTGCAGCATACGTTAATGATATGTCAGTGAACACTTCAGGAGCCACTGAGGACTGGGACGTACAACTCCGGTCTTGTACGTTCTGCCTCGCCCTCAAGATACAGGTTGGCCGCCCTCAGTTTCGGTGGCAACGGTGAACGCGCCAACGTGGCTGGCGAGAACGGGCCAATCTGCCAGGACATGAATTCAGGACATAGTACCACAGAATGCACGTAAGACGTACATCACTGCCATCTCCTCTCAAGATCTTCCAGAGTACCCAGATGAACTGCTCATTCTCGCTCACTCCTCCCTCGTTCGCCACGGCGATCGCCGCCTCGCGTTCCTTGGCAAACGTCGCGAGGAGCGCAGACTGGAAGGGGTTAATTCCAATCGGGTGTGGCGCGTAGAGCGAGTAGAGGATGTACGCGACGAGAATCCGCGTCGCGGGCTGGAGGTATCACCGGAACCTCAAGGACATGCCTAGCCTGCGATGGCACTGGAGAACATACCTCAGAAGGAGTATACAAGAGCGGCAGCAGCACATCCAACGCAATCTGAAACCGGTTCATCGGCGCGACGAGCTGTGTGAAGCCTTGCGTGGCGGTCGAGCACGGCAGCGAGTACGCCTTCGAAAGGAGGTGGCCCACAGAGGCCCGCGCCGGGTCTGGCTGAGCCTGCTTCATGCCGAGAGGAAGAGCATAGATCGTGGATGTTGCGGTCTGCATCATGAGAGAAACATCGTCTAGCGGGTCGTCGTGGTGGATGGTGTCGAGCAGGCGGTTGGACCGGCGTTCGCAGACAACACACGGGCGCCTGATTGCCTTACTGGGTAATCACTCGTCTTAACGTTACCAGTTTTGAGACGATTGTCTGCTCGCGATTCACTTGGAGCGCGTCACCCTGATCGTCCATGTCCGAGGCACCACGCGCTCCACTGCGAAGACCTTCCGCCGCGCAACGAGCATTGAGCATGCTGGCTGCATGCACCGTCATACGCTTGGCGGGCTGCGCGCCAGACCTGTATGCGCCTCCATGTGCTGGGGGCCTCCCCTTCCGCCTCTTCAACCCGGGAGTGCTATGCGGACGATCCCGTTGCTCAGCGGCATCTGCAGAGGCTCGCACCCTCCGGGGCTTCGGTCTCGAAACGGGGGCGCGTCACTCCAGGTCACTGCATGCCACGGCGTCGTGCCTACTTCTCGCGCAACAATGCAGCCTGGGCGGCGGGCAATGCACGAATGGCTACCTTCATGACCACTCCGGTGGTGCGTCCGCCCGCGGCCCAGCAAGTCCTCCGCGCCAGTGCGCCACCGAGCTCAGGACGAAGGTAGACCGCCATGCCCTCGTCGTCGAGCTCAGCTGCTCACTAGGCCTTGCTAAGTTAGAGCGCCCTCATTTGCACCGGCACCCGTCAGACCAGCTCACCAGCTCGTGACGGACAGTGCACCCGCCCTGGGACCAGCCGCGCGGCGTGCACGGCCCCGAGCCAAGCTCTGCACCGACAGGACACGCCATGGCCACTGTTATTTCGGCCGCTTGGAATGTGCGCGCGCAGTACGAGAGGATCGGAGCAAGGCGAAAAGTCACAAAGACACGAAGCAAAGGTCGCAGTGGTCGCGAACCTTCAAGCCCTTGGTCCAAGTTCCCTGCATGTCGGCATCTCGACGACGACGCAACGGGGCCGGAAATCGCGCAGAGGTCGTCGAATGCGGCCTGTCGTCGTTTCACACTGCGTGGTATGTGCCTTCTCTGCTTTCGACGTAGAATGCGACGTTAATATTGTCGGCGTTGCAGCGGGGAGATGGGCGTGCATGTCCGTCGCTCCCACCTCGTCATCCGTAGTCTCTGTCAGCGTCACTTGACCGGCTCGAAGCCCACTGGCCTCCGTCGGTGGTGCATGTATACGGCGAAGGTGCGGCGCGTAAGACCGGCAGCCCAGTCCTCCGTGCACAACGATGCCGACTTCCCATTTTCGCCATAAAGCGGGGATGCCGCGGTTCGCGGGCCCGGGGAAGAAGCACTCGCTACCTCCATGTATCACGCCTCCTCCCGCATCACAACATCACTCCAAACACTGGACCGCCCCTGCCACCTGACAACCAACGTTGCAGTGCTGATCCACCCCGCGAATCCGCTGTGGCCCAGGTCTCGGTGCGCTGTTGCGGGTCACTATTCCATACCAGGAGACGGGTGATCTAAGCACTGCCCCGGGTGGAGTGCGTCGACGACTGCATTGACGGCGAACAAGATGGCATCGGAGCGGGAGACGCCACAATGGGAGGCTGGTGGCTGCTACCCATCACTCGCTGCGCACGCTCCGCATCGTCGCCATGCACTACCTCATCTCGCTTGTTCCGTACTTCTTGGGTGAGGCTGAGACGCGTACAGCTGATGACGCGCTTAGTAGGGCCAGTCGGGTGCCGTGCGCATCGCCGGCGCGCGCACAGACGGCTACGTCGGGGTGCAGTCAGCACGCTGCTCGTCGGTCGTCACACGAAGTCACTCAGTCCGACAGCACTGGCACACCGGTACACGGAAACGCACGCGGGCTCCCATGATCCGCCCACACATCAGCCATTCATGAGCAACGCGGGGCTCATCAGTCGCACGACACGCTCGCCACGAATCAACGCGCCCCATCTCGTATAGGGGTAGCCTGTAGCTCGCAGCGGTGCGGTGCGTCCTCCGTGTATACTACGAATATGCACTCACACGTGTATCCGCACACATGAACATCGACGCACTCGCCGACTTCCTTCCCGTACGCCACCCGTGCAACACACGCCCAAACGTCCATCGAGTCGGTGGTCCCGACGAACAGCGCGCCAACATGGGCGGCACGTCCTCACCCTATGTGTCGAGTCAGCCCACATCTACGCGGCACGTAAACGTTCACCCACCTCTGTCCTCGAGGGTATGCAAGACAACGAAGCACTGGCGAACTTGGGCGACACGCGCCTCCTTATAAACCCCAGCCCTGTCGGCGGGGGGTCAGCTCCCGGCCGGCAGAGTCAGCATCGCGCGATCTGCCCGCATCGCAACGCGGCTGCGTCGCGATCGCGCGACTGCGCAGAAGGCATTCCCCGGGTCGCAACGGCAACGGATGTCAACGGTGCGCATGACGTCGCGCGGTTTCCTCAGCGATCGGCAGTGCGGGCCCCGCAGCGGGCCTGCGTGATGTACGCTGACATTGTGCTACAGGGCCAGACCGGTGACCAACTCGTATCCATCGACAAGACGGCAGGGCTCGAAGAGGACGGGAATGGTGACGGGATGAACGGGGGAGGGATCGGCGGGGTCGTGGCGGGATGGGTGAGGGTCGCAGCGGAATGAGTGAGGATCGCGGCGGGCGGGACTTGCTATACGGTGCGTGTTCGTTTTCTTCTGATGTTCGCCCCCGCTGCACCGGCGCGGCTGAACACACGGCACACCCTGCGAGGGCGCGCTGTCCTTGCGAGCTGGGACGAATGTGCGCGCGGACGTGGGTGGCGTCGAATGGCACCTGTGTATCTACACGGCTCCCAATTCATTCCGTTCTCCATCGAACCCCGCTACTGCCTGAACGAACCGCGCTCCGTACCGTGCGCAGAGATGCACCACAAGCCGTCGTGCACGACGGATCGGATCGGTGCATGTACGACACGGTCGCGTGGACGACCTAGCGCGATGCACAAGACGAGAGCAGCGCGCGACCCAACACGTTCACCCCCGATACGGCTGCGCCCTGCGTGTCCGCCGGTGCCTGTGGATGAGGCAGCTGGTCCACGCACTGCCCGCCGGTTGCCCTCCCCAAACGACTTGACAACACACACCTCAAGCACGTCTACGGTAGTCAAGCTGCACGGCCCGTCAACGGATCGCATCTACCCGGAACACGGTGACTTAGGGAGATGGGCCCGGGATGGGCAATCGGGGTCTCTGCTTCAAACAAGAGTCGACGACCATTGATGTGCTCTTTATTCCGCCCACTGCGCTCGATGGTAGTAGCTAGCCTGTATTATCGAGGCTATGTAACGACTCGGACGACCCCAATGCCGCACTCCATTCGGCGCAGCGTTTGTATCGTTGCCTTGCACAAGTGTCAAGCACGAGCAAGGCCCAGCTATTCGCCGTACGTCCGACACGTAGGCGACCTGCTATTGCGGAATCCCAGGACTCGGATGGTCATGCTAGGGGCGACTCGGAAGCTGATGACGATGACAGAGCTTGTTGATTCCTCACATACATGTACAGCCTGCACGCACACAGCATTTGGGATGTTTTGTATGCGATAGGTAGATGATGATTGCATTACAATGGAGAGACCTAACACGTATGTCGTTGGCACAGTCTTCCTACTTCTGCTTCTTCTCCTCCCCCCGCCGCCTTGCCATGTCTTTCTTCACTGAGGTCAGGTCGCTCCTTCGGACGCATCGCCGTCTCTGCATGGGTTGCAAGCGGGGACAGCTCGGTATCCCGCGTCCGCGTTCGAGGGGGAGCCGACTGTGATGTGCATTAGCGACAGAAAACACGCGCTGGGGGACCGGACGGACATACGCGGTCTCTGTTTCTTCGCTACTCACTCCTTGTCGTAGAGCGGGCCCAAACCGGCGACCTTCTACTTCAAGGTGGCATCGTTTCTCCCAGACTGTGTTGCCATGCGCGGCCGCATCGTGCCTGAGCACATCTCGTCGGAGAGCACTGTTTGCGAGGTCGAACGCCGTCGTGGGCTCGCTCTGCAGGCACATCACCTTGTCCAATGGAGCTACCTGCTGTGCCCGAGCCTTGCGAGTGGATATCGCGCCGGCCGAAACATATGTACGACTCGTTCCTGGTAAGCACCAAGTGTCGTAGAGCTGTAAAGTAATCAATATGGATCCAGACGAGTGAACGTTCACGAGTCACGACGCACCCAAACGCCGCCAACGTTGTAAGCAGATAGCCTCCAAACCCCGCTCGCTATCGATAAATAGTGCGAGCAAGTCGAGTTAGATGAGCCGGCGTATGATCCGAGTCCGGAGGAACAATGCAGAGAGCAGGCTTCAAGGCCTCCACGAGCGTCGCTGCGTGTCTGGGTATCAACTTAACGGCAACTCGGAGAGCGGTCCCTATGTATGTCACAAGGCACTCACAGAGAGATCGTTAACGTGCGCGCGCGTTGCGAACACATCGAGCAACGTTGCTCAGTTCGCCGCGCGGCCGAAGGCGAACGAACTCAACGAAGACCTGCCCTTCAGGGCCAACTGCTCATGTCGGGTGCTGGTAGATCCCGACCTCTGCGGCTGCTCAAAGCACCGCACTCATGAACAATCAGAGCCTAAGAAAACCCAGTCTGTGCAAACCGGAACACCGTGAGTCATGGGCACTTCAGTGGCATTTGAGTTGTCGGATTCCTTACCGTGTGTACGGAACAGCGGACGATGCGCTCTTCGAGTTGCACCGTAACATTGACCTGGGCATAGCCACCTCGCGTGAACGTGGTGGTACTGCCAGCGCACTGGATCCGGCGGCCACTGTATGGATTCGAATAGGGCGATGTACGACGTCAGGCTTCACTGTGGAAACCTTTGACAAGCCGGCGGAAGAGTGTTCCTGCACGAAATATCCTCGCATTCCATCTGCTCTACCTCATGCTTACCATCCGCCCTTTCACTTCGTCTCGAATGTGCTGAAGCTGCTCTTGAACAAGCGGACGGCATCGTCCTCCATCACCTATGTGAACCCAATACAGACAGTTCGGTCTGTCATTCTGCAATCACGCACCGCCTCGGCCCTGCCGCTGCGAAGGATGGTGCTGTCTGCATCCATTCACTTGTACTCGGCCCTCGAATCCTGTATGTCAATTCTCATGAGCCAACGCATCGCCCGCGGCCCGCAATAGCGCGATGATGCACCAATCGCACCGGGGTCCGCCAACGGAATGACAGACAACACTCGTCAATGATGTGGCGAGTGCCGTCCGTCTTCCCGAAGGCGAATTCTATCGCATTGGAAACGTCAGTGCACTCCAAGTCGACGCATCGATTCATCGCTTGGAGTGAGCACATCGAGCCCGCGACCGGAAAGGTTCTCCTCTTCCTGGAGCAGACAGGCCAACACGCCGGTAGCGTGTTTCGACGAATTCATCTACGGGATGCTCCTAGCTACATGTTGGGTGCGCACCTTCGGAAGTGATACGGGCGTGATTTGCTTCCATCGTCGTCATGGAGCCGTCCTTCGATGAGATTCCGGTGGCATCATGAGCCGCATCTTGGCGTGCGGCCGAAAGACGGCCGGCACAGTCATTGAACGTGTGTCCTATCCAGAGGTCGTCAGGTCTCACCGAAATGCACCATTGAATTACACACCTTGCCATGGCGGCGCTCGAGACTGCGGGCCTCGTCCGAGTCGACTTCCTTGTCACGTAGTGAACAGAACACGGTGCCGGTTCCAGTCGACGGATCGCCAATCTGCGCGGTTGTTATGTGTGCGGTCGCAGTGCGCGTTGCCAGTGACTAGATGATACACGAAGTATCGGCTTCTGTTGACGTGCTTCGCGCGGGATGTCGAAAGCTTTCCTTCTAAGTACATACCAGTGCCAATGCCATCTTCGCGTCGAAGAAGGCAACCCGTCTGTTACGTGCACAGAGTAGTCGTGCCCGTATTGACCACGGCTCGAGCGTGTGCGTTCACCTCGATCCGAATCAGTTATTTCCGCGTCCGGGTGGTGTAGCGGGCGACGATCGTTCTAAGACAACAAGGATACATCAGCGTATCCTCGTCAAATGCCGCCCATGTACTGCCGAGACTTGTGGGCCGGTATAGCCTGTACTAGGAATAGACAAGTCCCGGTTTCCGCGCCAGTGTAACAGCAACCGTGACTGTTAAGTGACTGCTTTGAGTCGTCATAGAGAGGCTGTCATCTGCCCGCATCACACGATTCACACCGCGTGTGCCGACAATCAGTTGTGCAGTGTCTGCTTGCACGGATGACACTGCCCTCACGAGGTACAGTGTACTGGCGGCCCAAGCAGGACGTTGCAGGAGAAGTCTGAGGCGGATATCCACGTGTTTGGATAACGATGTAGAGTCCTCTACGATCTTGGTTTCCGTTGCGACCGGGAGGATCTGCCGTCACTGCTGCCGGAGTTACCGCCCACGCAATGGCGACAAATCAACTGCTCATGCAATTTCGCAACAGTCTGCCCGCTCGAATCGAGATTAAGACTCGTTCTTGCCGAATCAACACCCTCCTCCGTTGCAACCGGATTTCACTAGAGAAGCTTACGTGGCGACATCACTGTGCGCGATGGTAACAGGCCCCGTGCGCAGGGATGGGCGGGGATGCACTGAGCAACAGACTCACCTCAGCCTGACCTGGCTGTGGGGAGTGGACTGATGTTACAAGCCACACGTAGTAGAAGGCGAGGGAAGGTCAGGTCTCCGTATGCTCTCAAACAGCGGAAGAACACACGTACCTTAGCAGAGCAACTCACATCCAAACAATGCGAGCGCATTGCCTCCCCTTCAGGTCCCCGTGTCTCGTCTATCATGTTGTACCTCTCGGAAAGTATGCTGTTCCGTCGTATACGATGGACCTGTTCAACACCGCTGATAAGCATGAGACGTCAGAAGAATGGGTGGTCTTTCCCGAATGGTATCTGTGCTTACCTTTCTTTAATCGTGCCCAGTCAGCTCCAGAAGATGCAACAAGAATTGCTGCGACCGGCCAGTATTCTTGCCTCGAGGAAAGCAAGGCCGTCACCGGCGGTTCTGCCGTCTTGACTGAGAGCTCTGCGGGTAGCCCAACCATCTAGTTACAACTCGGAATTATCGAAGGATGTCGAGAGAACATTGTATATTGGTGAGGACAATGCATATACTCGGGCCAGTAGGGAAGTAGGACATGGGTGGTGGTAGAGACACTCGGAGCCGTCCAGGCGCTCAGCGCTCAACGTTCAAACGTTCAACGTTCAACGCGCAACTGCATTCTCGCCGGTGACGCCACTTCACATTACACTAATGCATTTGCGTCCGCTCACCGTTCGCGCCTTTACACTGTCCCTCAATGCACCGCGCTAACATGAACATCGCCGTCGGAAAATCTGACACAGGCCGATTGCCATCGAGTCCCTTCGCGGACTTCAAGCCCGCAGTGCGAGGGGTATAGATTTCGCGTTAATGCCACTGTAGATAGCATCTGCGTCGAGTCGTCACGCATGTTTGTCATGGCTTCCGAATCTTTCAGCGCGGTGTCCAGCATAGAATAGAATTCATATTCTTCATTGCATACAATACGAGCAACTGAGGCCACAGCGGACGGCTCAAAGATCTGCGGCCGGGGTGCCCGACAATCACCTTCCTCGGTCAGATTGCTCTGCCGGTGGTGGTCACATTTGCGCTCGATCTTAAGTGACTGTATGGTGACAAAATCCTCACGAGCCTCCGAGAAGTCATCCTCCTCGGTACCCTCACCGATGTACCAGTGGACGAAGGCACACTTCGAGTAGAGGAGGTCAAACTTGGGATCGAGACCGCTTCACACCGCCGAGATGACAGTCGTGTTGGGCAGCATGTACGGCAAGCAGGTAACCTTGGCGAGGTCACCGCCGGGGATTTGTGCCGGGGGCTCATTGCAGATCCCGAGCTTGGACACAGTCGGGCACCAGTCATCGCAGTCGACGGACTGGATAGTGCACTTTGGACGGACTGGATAGTGCACTTTGTCTTGATGACCGAAAGACTCGGAGCAGCGCCGACATCCTCAGGGACGACGTCGCTGCGGTAGAGCAGAGTACACGCCATGTACACTCCCTTGGGTCACACTTGACCATCTGGTTGCCGGCCTCGAAGCACGAGAACGTCATGTCAGCGACGGCGTTCTGCTCATGGTGAGCCTTCTCAGCGGAGATGATCGGGGCGAAAGTGGCGAGACGGGGCAAGGGGACCAGGTTGGTCTAGAACTCGTTCAAGTCGACGTTAGGAGCCATCGCCGCGCTCCATAGCACTGGTATGTATTTGGTGATTTGAGTCGCCCCTCGGTACGAGGCCTAGGCACAGGTTAGCATGCGACGACCGCCACGACTCGCGCTGACATGACCCCGCTGTAGGCGTGGCCAGCAGTGTTACGACGGCGAACATGGCCAGCGGCTCCCTCGAACTTGAAGGCCACGGCGCGCTGATGATAGCTGCATTCACTGTCGTGCCGTAATTGTCCGTGGGTGGTCGGATAAACGACAGGGTACCACCGGGGGCAGCTTCGATATGGTTCATGTGTTTTCGCAGTAGTCCGAGACATGAAATGGGTCTGCGCGCTGGAATCAAGATTCAGAATCGTTCTTTCCCGATGCATCTCCCCACTCCGTTGCGATCGAATTCAACATGAAATGCTTTCATCCGGTGCTGATGTCACTGCGCGCCATGGTAACAGTCGTAAGCACTAGAGGCGAGGTTGGGCAGGAATGCACTTAGCCTGAACAATCGAGCAATGTTGTAGTCTATGCACGTGTATACTGTTTGATACTCGAACCTGTTCAATGACATGGATTAGCGTGCGACCTCAGAAGAATCCGTGGTCGGTCCCGAATGTTACCTGTACTTAGCGCCAATCACCCCCGTTCCTCGTCGACTCCAGAAGTTCCTGGGAATCTGCTGGCAGCAGTCGCATTCGCGCTGGCGCTCAGTGGCCGAGTGAGTCTCGCAAATCACTATGCGACGCACCTGGATACCATTACATGTGCCAGAGGAAGCTACTGTGGACGGCTTCAGACATACCTCAAGCCCGCGTCCAGGCGGTGACTACACCCGTCCCCTTTCTGATGGTAACGGGCCCACGACTGTTGTACATACGACATGATTGTTGGAAATTCCGTGAGATCGAGTTCAATGAGATGGGCGTAAGCACATACATCATCATGATGGGGCTATCGTTCGAATTCGCCTGCTGCTGAACGATGTCCGGGATGCACGGAAAAGCACGATTAGCGAGCCCGACAAATTCACGGACAGATGTAGTGCATGTGCGGTGCTCAGCTGTAGTGCCCGCTCGCAGCAGCATTCACGCCAGCTTCGATTGAGAAGGGGCTCTTACGTTCCTGCCCCCGACGGCAGAGTGCCATCGAGGAGAGGGCTGCAGCGCGCATCCTGGAAGCTGTGGAACGGTGCATCTGCAGATAGCTGCCATGCAACCGTTCACTGTTACCATGGGTTCGACTCTGCCGGGCCCGATATGTAGCGTTCGTTGGTTGCTGCTGTAACTGCACATAATCTGCATGACGGGATCAGGTCCGAGTTCGCAGAAACACGCCGGTCTCACCGCCACCAATGCGGCCTGCGCGGTTGCAACGAAAAAGCGACCGGTCTGGGAATAGAGCCGGGTAAGTTGGTCGCATGGCAGTGAGGTACGAAGTCTGTCCGGGGCCTGATAGACAAGCGAAGAGACTGTGATGTCAGCAATAAACTCCAGACGGCAAGTCATGGTCCAGCTTCAAGCTTACTGGACCAATCCTGTGGGGGTGAAAATCTCGGGCACACCGCGAGTACACAGGGGCAGTCTTTCGTCATGCCAGTGAGGTGAGCGGTGTATGTCCTTCACGTTGTTCGTGCCAACGAGAGTGAAGTGCGCTCTTGCCGCTTGGATAATACGACTCAGTAGCCGGTTGGGTGGTTGCACGACCCAGGTGTCTCCCTCAAACACGTGCATTTTCCAAATACGTCTGCTGAGTGACGTTCTAGACGTGTGGCGAAGTACGACACGTCGCACTGTAACCTTTCCCGGAGCAAGCAGGCGCTCAGTGCCGCAGTCCCACCCGGCGACTCGGAGCCAAGTGAAGCAGCGCAGATTGCGGTCTGTCTTTGCGTTGACGTGGTGCGGCACATGCATCTTGTGTCGCTCTCGCAGGCTCTCGCAGGCTCTCGCAGGCTCTCGCAGGCTCTCGCAGCATTGGGCAAGGTGCACGGAAGGCAGAATCAAAGAGGACTCACCAGAACCGTCTTGATTGAGCCGGAAGAGCACGTAAGCTGCTTGTGGGACGTGTATGGTGGGAACCGGAAGCCGCTTCCGAATCTGCGTTGCCAAGTGACGGCGCATATTTGCGTACACCGCATCTTCAAGGTTGCGTACTCGTCGGCATGGTTCAAATTTGAATCATCCGTGAGAGCATATTCTTCTCGCCGCAGTGATTAGCGTGATGCGTAGCGACACATGTCTGCACGGCGCAAAGGGCATGCATGGATGAGTCGAGGCTGTACGTACGGGACTCGTGGAGCCTACCTCGACGATAGTAGTAAGCCTACTACACTCGTTGATATGGGCTTACTGGAGTTACAGCTTGTTATCTGGTGTTGCCGCTGCCGCGTGAGCAAATGTTCAATCATATCAAAAACGCACCAGAAACCCACGAAGCCCGTAACACCATCTGCGTTGCAGCACTGCGCAAAAAGAAGAGGTATGAGTACGATGAGTCAGCGGCTTAGTCAGCATGCTGTGGCGCACGAACACTCCGAGTCGCTCGCGTCGATCACCTTGCTCTTGGACCAGTAAACGATGACTGACTCTTGCATGGACGACACATCTCCCCCGGTATATTCATAGCCACCGCCGAAGATTCTCTTTCATCGGCTGTTACCGTGCTGCCTTGGCTCGCCGACTGTCAACTCTGCCGCTCGCATTTGCTACGCCCTGGCTGGCGACCTGGCACTTTTGACACGGTGGCTCTACCGGAGTGAAGCAGAGGGTTGGTTTTTGCGAGGTACGTACCTCCACTGATTCTACAAAGCGTAAAGCATACCCTCACATTGAACGGAGGGTTGAGGACTGCCGCGGAATGACCGACCGTGGTCAGTAACGTGCGCGGCATGACATGGGCTGGAATCGCAATAGCACGGGCCACGCACTGGCCCCACCGTCGTGTTGAAGCCACACACACTATGCCCCTCCCGCGGGCTCCGAGTGCACACGGCCGTGCTACCGGGTGCCCCTTCACTGGATCTATGGTATGTAGTACATACTCTTGACTTGTAGCTGTTAGAGCTTCTGTGACGGGGCTATTGGATTTGTCTTCAGGGTATGTACTTTCACTTGGGGAGCCCTGGGCCAATGTTTTCTCGGGAACAACTATGGCAGCTGATATCTATTCGGTAAGGCATAGCAAGGGCTGTCAGTCTGAGGATTATTTTGAAATAGTACTATGAGCTCTTAGTAGTACTGCAGGAATTCTTTCGGACCCATAATCAATGCTTGTGAGATGGCACGCTCTGAGAGAACCGTCATTGCAGATATCAGTCCCACGTGATAGTGAGCTGCTCAGGGTTGCTATAGCGTTCTAGATGGTGAGGCCACTTGTTATCGCAGCAGAAGCTATCTGAGATGCTGAGAAGCAATCGAAGCACCAGAATGTCAATATGTAATCCGGTCGAGAGGGAATACCGGCTGGACAGTATTCGTAACTGGCCTAGACCGGAAGGCTTCTTCTGATCCCGGGCAGCTACGAACAGTGTCTCTGCCGGTAGCATACCTTGAGCTGGAGAACCACTGGTGCCCATTTGCATTTTCCAGTGTCCTGACATATGAAAAGGTCAGTTGTTGTAGACTCAAAAGCTCAGAGAAAACGAAAGCCATGCAATATCCCTTGCGGATGATGGCTATGAAGCCCGGTACGAGCGCCGAGCCTCGAGAAGAGGCGAGGAAGCCTCCAGACCCTCCACGGCCCGAGCTTGGCTCGACAAGGCATAGCAACACGCGGGCGTGGTTCCGGCGACGGTTGCTGAATCTGCAATTGCGTACGTGCAATCTTTATCACCGGATGTAACCTAATGAATATTTTGAAGAGGCGGTGTCTGGGATGCCGAGCGCGAAGATGTATTACACTGCGGACGGTTACCTGACGAAGGTACATGGACCCAGTGACCGGCGGCTATCCCGTTTGAGAATGCGAGCGACTTGAAGGGCGGGAACGAGGTCCTCGAGTACCTCCTCCGTGCGCTCGAGAGTGGACGGCTGTCGCAGCGCCGTGCCCGACAGGTCGCGCGGGAGCGTATCACGCCGGGGATGTGCTTGCCAAGGCCGCCTCGCCGGGGGCGGTCAGACGTGAAGCTTGAAGGTGCACCGGCTGGTATCCGTTTACGGGGCCAAAGACGCCCGCGGTCGTTGAGGAGTCTGATATCGAGTCCGAGTCCGAGTCCGGTGTCTGTTCAGAAATATATTCGGGGATGTCTCACATACATGTTCAGTACATATGAACAGCAGAATTCAGATATATACAAAGGACGGTGTTCAGATACGTATCTAGAACACTTGAAGGTGAATACATACCTAGAACACGAAGGGCAATGTTCCCCAGAACACACAAAGAGCGGTGTTCAGGTATATACACAAAGAGCGGTGTTCAGGTTCATACCTAGAACACGAAGGGCGATGCTCCCCAGAACACACAAAGAGCGGTGTTCAGGTTCATACCTAGAACACTGCATGAGTGTTCAATAATCACTGGGAGATGGTAAGCCTCCCATTCGTCCGCTTACCGCTCCCCTGTCCCTACGCAACCACACTTCGTCAGCTTCACGTCGCGAACACACCCACCTAGCCTTGGACGGGCGCTCCCAGCGTCCTGGCAACACGCAGATCTCTACCTTCGTCAAATCCACGACTCACCGCCCACCGCCAAACGTGCAATCGGCTCACGTTCCTCCTCGTCCACGGCGACCCACTCGACGGTACCGACCTTGCCCTCTCACGCTTTGCGCTAGCTTCGAACTGCGTCCCGCGGAACGAGGAAATCATCGCTTGGCCATCATCGGTGCGTGCAGGTCTTGCGCCTCGGGCATGGTCGCTTCGTCACTGCAAACTGCGCCTCTAGAGCAGGGCTTCCTCGAAGCGGGCGTTGCGCAGCGTGAAGTGGGCCATTTCTGCACAGTCCGCGTCCGAGGCAGGGTCGACGATCGAGAACTTGATCAACGACGTGAAGAAGCGGCAGAGCTAATGAGATGAATTAAGAAGAGGAAGCGTCAGTGCAGACTGGGTGACGTACATGCTGCACGCCCTTCGCGAAGCGGTCGTCGCTGGTCTCCCCGGCGCGCTCGAGCTCCTCCGCCCTGTCCAGCCAGTTGATGGACTCGTGGAGGAACCAGCCGAGCACGTCCGTGCGCACCAGGTCCGCGATGGTCGTCTTGCCGCCCGTCGTGGTGTCCGGGACCGTCGTCGGATCGCGCAGCAGCTTCCCGATGAGGTCGAACGACGGCAGGATCAGCGGGAGGTGCTTCAGGGCCTCGAGGTACACCGCGGGGTCCTGGCGGTTCGCGGCGCAGGACGACAGGAGCGCGGCCAACAGGGGGTGCGCGATCGAGGGGTTGACGGAGATGAGTGACGGGAGGTCCATGGCGGCGACCACCGGCGGCGAGGTCAGTTGTGGCAAGGCCGGAAGTAGGACGCGCTGCTCGGAGAGTGTCAGGACGCGATCGCGCGCGGCCAGCAGCAGCGTTATCGCGTCGGACAATCTCTGCCTCTCTTGGTCTTGTTCCGGCATGATCGGTGCCTCTGCGCCGGAACTAGAGGCGCCATTGCTAGTTGCAGCATACGTTAATGATATGTCAGTGAACACTTCAGGAGCCACTGAGGACTGGGACGTACAACTCCGGTCTTGTACGTTCTGCCTCGCCCTCAAGATACAGGTTGGCCGCCCTCAGTTTCGGTGGCAACGGTGAACGCGCCAACGTGGCTGGCGAGAACGGGCCAATCTGCCAGGACATGAATTCAGGACATAGTACCACAGAATGCACGTAAGACGTACATCACTGCCATCTCCTCTCAAGATCTTCCAGAGTACCCAGATGAACTGCTCATTCTCGCTCACTCCTCCCTCGTTCGCCACGGCGATCGCCGCCTCGCGTTCCTTGGCAAACGTCGCGAGGAGCGCAGACTGGAAGGGGTTAATTCCAATCGGGTGTGGCGCGTAGAGCGAGTAGAGGATGTACGCGACGAGAATCCGCGTCGCGGGCTGGAGGTATCACCGGAACCTCAAGGACATGCCTAGCCTGCGATGGCACTGGAGAACATACCTCAGAAGGAGTATACAAGAGCGGCAGCAGCACATCCAACGCAATCTGAAACCGGTTCATCGGCGCGACGAGCTGTGTGAAGCCTTGCGTGGCGGTCGAGCACGGCAGCGAGTACGCCTTCGAAAGGAGGTGGCCCACAGAGGCCCGCGCCGGGTCTGGCTGAGCCTGCTTCATGCCGAGAGGAAGAGCATAGATCGTGGATGTTGCGGTCTGCATCATGAGAGAAACATCGTCTAGCGGGTCGTCGTGGTGGATGGTGAGGGCTTCCTCGAAGCGGGCGTTGCGCAGCGTGAAGTGGGCCATTTCTGCACAGTCCGCGTCCGAGGCAGGGTCGACGATCGAGAACTTGATCAACGACGTGAAGAAGCGGCAGAGCTAATGAGATGAATTAAGAAGAGGAAGCGTCAGTGCAGACTGGGTGACGTACATGCTGCACGCCCTTCGCGAAGCGGTCGTCGCTGGTCTCCCCGGCGCGCTCGAGCTCCTCCGCCCTGTCCAGCCAGTTGATGGACTCGTGGAGGAACCAGCCGAGCACGTCCGTGCGCACCAGGTCCGCGATGGTCGTCTTGCCGCCCGTCGTGGTGTCCGGGACCGTCGTCGGATCGCGCAGCAGCTTCCCGATGAGGTCGAACGACGGCAGGATCAGCGGGAGGTGCTTCAGGGCCTCGAGGTACACCGCGGGGTCCTGGCGGTTCGCGGCGCAGGACGACAGGAGCGCGGCCAACAGGGGGTGCGCGATCGAGGGGTTGACGGAGATGAGTGACGGGAGGTCCATGGCGGCGACCACCGGCGGCGAGGTCAGTTGTGGCAAGGCCGGAAGTAGGACGCGCTGCTCGGAGAGTGTCAGGACGCGATCGCGCGCGGCCAGCAGCAGCGTTATCGCGTCGGACAATCTCTGCCTCTCTTGGTCTTGTTCCGGCATGATCGGTGCCTCTGCGCCGGAACTAGAGGCGCCATTGCTAGTTGCAGCATACGTTAATGATATGTCAGTGAACACTTCAGGAGCCACTGAGGACTGGGACGTACAACTCCGGTCTTGTACGTTCTGCCTCGCCCTCAAGATACAGGTTGGCCGCCCTCAGTTTCGGTGGCAACGGTGAACGCGCCAACGTGGCTGGCGAGAACGGGCCAATCTGCCAGGACATGAATTCAGGACATAGTACCACAGAATGCACGTAAGACGTACATCACTGCCATCTCCTCTCAAGATCTTCCAGAGTACCCAGATGAACTGCTCATTCTCGCTCACTCCTCCCTCGTTCGCCACGGCGATCGCCGCCTCGCGTTCCTTGGCAAACGTCGCGAGGAGCGCAGACTGGAAGGGGTTAATTCCAATCGGGTGTGGCGCGTAGAGCGAGTAGAGGATGTACGCGACGAGAATCCGCGTCGCGGGCTGGAGGTATCACCGGAACCTCAAGGACATGCCTAGCCTGCGATGGCACTGGAGAACATACCTCAGAAGGAGTATACAAGAGCGGCAGCAGCACATCCAACGCAATCTGAAACCGGTTCATCGGCGCGACGAGCTGTGTGAAGCCTTGCGTGGCGGTCGAGCACGGCAGCGAGTACGCCTTCGAAAGGAGGTGGCCCACAGAGGCCCGCGCCGGGTCTGGCTGAGCCTGCTTCATGCCGAGAGGAAGAGCATAGATCGTGGATGTTGCGGTCTGCATCATGAGAGAAACATCGTCTAGCGGGTCGTCGTGGTGGATGGTGCTGAGCAGGCGGTTGGACCGGCGTTCGCAGACAACACACGGGCGCCTGATTGCCATACTGGGTAATTATTCGTCTTAACGTCTTTAAGAGCAGCGTCGGCAGGTACGCCTTGGGCATCCACGAGTAACCGCCCTTGAACTCGTGGGGCACTGACTTCGGCGGCGAGTTCGACGGGAAGAGGATGCGCTGCACCGAGTAGAGGATGTACAGCAGTAGCGCAGTATTCACAGGTGTACCGAGGTCGAAAGCCAGGATTGTGAGCGGGGAGACCAAGGGCAGACGACGGTGCTCAGCGCAAGCTACTGCCAGTGCTGCTATGTACCCGTTATACCCGTTACATACCAGTTTTGAGACGTTTGTTTGCTCGCCATTCACCCGTAGATGTGGGAGGGATACGAGCTTGCCATTATTGCAATCCCCATACTATCCTGGACTGAGGATACATCTGGAACGGAAAGGGGGTGTTCCTGGACTGAGCTGGTACGCACAACTGTCAACCACTTGCGGCGGATGGGCATTTAGTAATATTCTTCGTTCTTCTGGTCCTCAGATAGACACAAGCCAGTTCATGAAGCTTTGAAGACAGAACCCCCGTGAATGTAATGCAGGTACAAATGGCTAGCGGTGGCGAATCGTGGGCACTTGGTGCCGCGTCGAAGACAGCTTGAGCTTGAGCTTGTTCCACTGACAGCAGGAGGAGGAGGAGGAGGAGGAGGAGGAGGAGGTAGGATCAGGTGTACGGATGCATACACATCGGCCGAAAGCGATTGAAGGATTCGGTGTCAGCAGCTGCGCCGGGCTGGAATGACTCAACGGCGATCACAGGGACAGTATAGGTGCGATGTAACGGTGGTGTATATAATGAGGGTAGTGTATGCTCTACTTGTTCTTCGTGGCACTGCGGAACGTGTGAGCGACATGACAGACTCAGACAGGTGTAAAGACGCACCGGAAAGTGAACTTTTTCCTCGTCGGAGAGAACTCGCCCAACTTGTGCCCCACCATGTCCTGCGTAACGAGGACCGGAACGTAGTCCTTCCCGTTATGAACGAGGAACCTCAGACTACAACGCGCCTCATGAGCGGAAATCATTATGCGGGTTGAACACACATTACGCACCCAACAAAGTTGGGCAAGATGGTACATGAGCGGGCCTGTGTCTTGATGGCTATGTTGTTTTCGAGTGCTAACCGCAAATTAGGGAACGCTACGAAGAACGGACCTACATGTACACAGCGTCAGTATGTTCAGTGTGTAATTACACAGTGGCGGCTCACCCTTCCATGCTGACCGCCCCGACTGCACCGCCGCCGTCGCGAACATCGTCTACAGCAAGTTAGTAGGCGTCTGGTTCGCTGTTCGGATGGTCGTCTCGAGAAAGTGGGGAGGGGCAACCGCGCCCAGCTAGGTTTAAGGCACGTGACTCAATGTGGCGCTCGAAACTGACCCAAATTCGAACTACGTACTGTGTAGCTCATATCTCCCCCAATTCAAGTCGAACAGGCGAAATTCTTTTTTCTTTCGAATCGCGTATCTTGTATCTGTACATCCCTGTGTGGAATTCTTGAAATGTAGACAAATGACTGCTCCATGCAGTCAACTACTACTGACTGCACTGTACATGTCAGACTGCACGACAGCCAGAGAAAAAATTCTCACAACGAATAGATGATTCAAATATTCTAAGATTTATCATAATTTTTGGGGGGTACAAGGATGCGAACTCGGGGAGATACATTCATTGTCCTGATGAGCCCGTTCGACGCGCCTCGGAGGTCAGCCACAGGCGCGATTGGTCCAGCCACAGGCGTGATTGGTCCAGCCACAGACGCGTCGCGCAGCCCGATCAATGTTGTCTGGGCTACCCGGAGGACCCTCCTGTGCTGGCAGCTCCTTTTCTTGCCCGCATTTTCACCTATAAGCATACTGTGTGTGTCAACCCTGTTGCTACTGATGGTCTTCCATGCTGACTGTGGGTCAGAATTGCCATTCAGCCTGCTAGTAGACTCACCCAATACTAATCCCATCGATATTTTCACGACCAAACAACCATCTTAATCGATCAAGCTCTGGTGAAACATATGCCACGAGCTCCAAGACTTACATATACGAGAAAGCACCAGTCAAAGAAGCAGAAGGAGCACTTTGAGAGGGTCAGATTCAACCAGAAGGAAGGAGAGAAGGAGGGCATACAGGGTGGTTGTAGCAGAGTGAGAACAACTCGAGGGTCATCCACCAAGGTATGTGAGGTACTTGATTTGTCTGAGAACATACTGATCTCTGTAAACCAGCACTTGCAACACGAGCTCGAGGTAGCCAGTCATGCACTCACAAGCACAGTCGAGAAGCTGCAAAAAGCGGAGGCTATCCAGAAGAAGACACTACAAGAGCTCAAGAGAGTCCAACACATGGCAGAAGGCCAGAAATCGGAGCTTGAAGCGACAAGAATCGAGCTTGAGCTTGAGCGAGAGAAGCAGTTACCGAGGTCAACAGCACGAAAAACGACCATTTCTTCACATCCCCTGTACCAGAAAATTCGCGCAAATCGTCGTACTGCACAGCGTGCGCAGCTTGCCCTCACCCAAACCAAGGAGCAGTTGGCCATCTTGAGGAGAGAGGTTTCCGAGCGAGATGAAGAGAAGGAGAACGTTCCGGGGCATGGCACAGAGGCACTTGCACGTGCACAGCAGACAATCGAGCAGTTGAAGAACGAATTGGAGGCAAAGTCTCGCCAGATTCATGCACTTGACATGCGGTGTCGACGATCTGCCAAACGACTCACACGAGAGGTCAAGAATGCTGTCACGACAGCCAAGAAGTCAGTGCAATCAATCTCGCTCAGAAAACGTGGCACGTACACTCCGGAGGCACGCGCTCTCGTTCGTGATCTCGTCAGTGCAGGCTGTTCACAACGCCAGGTTGCAAAAATCATGAAGACTGCAGCAAGTGCTTTTGGACTCTCACTTTCGCACTGCATGAGCCGGCGAACTGTGCGCCGTGCGATCATAGAAGGTGGGGTGGCCGCGAAGATCCAGTTAGGCTATGAGATCTCAAAAACTCAAGGCAAGCAAATCCTACCACATATACTGCAGCTATACTCATGCACGAGATTTCTAGATTTGACAATCAGCGGGGATGGAACTTCGCATCGGCACACCAATTTCGAATCTCGTCATATTGCTCTCCCTGTCGAGTTTTACGCTCGATCGAAAACAGAGCCCAAGCCCCCCGGGAAGGCCCATCGTAATCGCCTGGTTGGTGTGGACGCATCTGTTGATCACACAAGTCAGACACAGCTAGAGGGATGGAAGCGCAAAGTAAACGACATCTCGCACATATATTCCCAGAGTCCCCTTGCTAAGCAATCATGCGACTCCCTCACCTCGGACGCGTTCATGGCAAAACTGCGTGGTGTCAGCGGAGACCACGCTAATGATCAAAAACGCACCGTTGAGCTCATGCGTGGATGGAAAGAGGAGGCACAGTGTGCTGCAATGGGCACGGACGCGCTGCTTAGCCAGCCATGGGAGCAAGTGAATGGCTTTCTTGATCGCGCAACCAAGGAGAAGATCAGGACATGTGGTGGCTTGGAGATGTGGAAAGCTCTCTCGCCGGAAGAGCAGGCTGCGCGTGACAACGTGATGATGCGGGATCTTTCTATCCAGCTTGGGAGAGAAGCTTTCTCAACGCTTCCCGAAGCTGATCAGAGAGTCCTGAAGACTGTTATCTGGGCCGGGTGCTGTATGCACAAGGAGCTAAACTCCGTGAAAGGCGGCGCCCGAGCAATGGAAGCAGCATGGGTTCAGCTAGGTTTGGAACCTCCGATACTGCTTGCAAACAAGGACAATGATGCGGCACTTCATCTTGATGCAAGTGCTGCTGTCAAGGCACGCGTTGAGGAGGTGTCCGGGCGGGGTGGTGTCAAGGCTGTTCAGATTGCTGGGTCACTGTTGAACAACAAGGACGACAAGCAAGGCCATCACGATACGTACGTGTTCTTCATGGAGCAAAGGATGGGCCGGAAGGACTTTCGCTTCCCAGACACGTCCAACACGCGCTATCAGTCGAACTGCAATGGTTCAGCAGAGATCCTTCGGAACCACACTTACTACGTCGAGTTCATGATCTTGGTCCGTGACAAGAAGGAGAAGCCCGGGTTTAACCACATGGAGCTCAACTTCTGGAAGGCACTCCACGATTTTCCGACGATGACCGAATGGGCTGTGCTTGCACTCTACGCGCAGGCCGTTACCCATCCGTACATGCGCTCGGTACGGGGACCTGGCACAGAGGAGGTGAACATACTCGATCTCGGCCCGCTGCATCAGGAGGTGAAGGATCACATACGCAATCTCATCGATGAACCAGCCCTTCTCCTGTCATGCGATGTATCGTATGTGACAGCGACACTTGACGGACAGCCATGGGAATGCGAAGCCGTCATAATCGCGATCCAGAAGCACTCACCTCAGCTACCGCACCTCGAAGCAATCATGCTCGCATTCCTGCGCGGCACACTCGAAACCTGGGAGCGTTTCACGTCTGAGTTCGCGCCCGGTGGTCTAATCGATCTAGCAAATACATCAGAACGTGAGCAAGCATGGATGCCTTCGACGAACGACGCAAATGAAGGCGCACTTGGATCGTACCGACAAGCCATTCGTCGCATGCCTCGTTTGACCGGGCTCGTGTACAACTCCCAGGCAATGGTGCGACGGAATGATACGGAGGCCTTCATGCACTCCAAGTTTGGGCCGGAGGACTATGCCTTTGTGCGTGAATGGGCGAGGAAGTTAGACGCAAGCAAACTCGAAGCGAGCATGCGCAGGGCTCAGGCAGAATTCGACCAGCGGGTTGTCCAGATGAAGCAGGCACGCACCCAGGCGAAGAAAGCAAGACTTGATGCAGAGGCACTCCGGATCGCGCAGATCCCACTGGTCGTAGATGAGGAGACGATCCTGCGGATGACGAACAAAGAGCTTGCGGAGCAGCTAGAGGTGTATCGTCAATGGGACGATCCAGACAAGAAGAAGCAAACTCTACCACTGAAGACCCACTTCGCGGGATTGCTCGGTGGACGCAATGCACGCCGCGCGCAACTGGTTCAATTCTCCGGGATCTTCACTTCCAGATATACATTACAGAATGGAATGACTTACTTGGCCTTCCTCGACGATCTACGCGTCGAGGAAAACATCGCTTCAAGTCGAACCGAGGCCTGCTGCCCGAGCGATCTTACACTTGACGATGATTGCCACGATCTATACTAGAATC